>JAIFHC010000302.1:0-50000 GCA_021229015.1 Solen grandis | reverse complement strand
TCCCTTGTTAAGATATTCCAGATGTAGCGATATGACTATCTGGTCCCCTGTGGTTATTGTGACTGCCTGAAACAGTATTTTGTCACCTATAGTATATATGCAAAATATACATGATCATGACAGGTGTGAACAATTACGCCTGTCCAGGTAAGTGTAACCATGTAAATGGAAAGTAAACACAAGAGTAAGTCTGCCTCCCTCAGTATATTTTATGTATTCTCGCCACTAACAAACATATGTACAGATTTCTTGGAGTGAAGCATTTGTGTGGCTCTGCTTGACCCCACAACCTCAGCCAGCCTCAGAGCATCAAACTTTGAGTAAAGGACGGTGCACATCTGGTTGTCTGGCCGCGACTGGCTCTTGATATCACTTAGCATGTTGCACATCTCGCTGTAATAGTGGGGGTACTGCGGAAGGCCGTAGAAAACCAGGTGTCGGATACCACGTAGTTGCACTCTGCAATCAGTTTTTTCATAGTTTAGCAAAAGTACTCATACCAGTCAATATTATTGTATTAAAAAGGTTAATAGGTTGAAGTGCTAATAATTGTTTCTTGATGATACTTAAAAAAAAGTGCTTAAATTCATTTCCCAATGATGCTGAGAAAAAATGTATTGGATGTGTGCAATAAAGCAATAATCTTTTTCTGACTTTTTACAATTTCGGAAAAATTACCAACACAACATGTTTAAAACCTAATCTGCCTGTACAATAACTGGTCAGGTTTTAAACTGTATCTTATAATAAACAAGTAAGATTACTGCCAAACAATAAAAGTCCCCAAATGGAAAGGGCCTTGTCACACTAAATAGAACCAAAATTCAAATACATGTATTGATAATAAGTGAGCTGAAGTCAATAGTTTGTTGTTAATTATACATGAAGGTATGGTTTATAAGACAGATTTTCATGTGGACAGAGATCAAGTGTTGGTTTGAATAGTACTCAGACATGTTGGCCACATGACAAATCCAGCCGGGGTAGTTAGTGAACGCAATATCCAGGACATCCAAGTGCATGGGAAGCTACTCAACCAACTGTAAGATGCCAATATTTGAAGCTTCCTTTTCCATAAGGAAAAAAAAACAATTGTGCAGAAAAAGGGGTGTACATTTTTCAATACAAAGAAAAGATTGATAAATGAACCCTGCTGTGTGATCTGTAAGACTTGACTAAAATTGTATAGGTTCTGTATGAGTTCAAAAATTAATAGAAAGAAATACATTCAAGAGAAAAAACAATGTGTTTTATTTTCTAAGTAAATAGGGACACAATTTTGTCAATATAATTAAGGGAAAGAGTATGAACATATTGTGTATACTAACAATAACACCAATTAAGTTTGTAAAAAGACTCAATTAAATACATAACAAGAGCTGTCAGAGGACAGCACGCTCGACTATTCAAAATGCTTGTTGGAAAATCAAATGAAATCTATTTAACTTCTTGCCCTTCACATACCCTGTACATATTAATAGTCAAAAATAATATACCTTGATAGTCCGATACCCCTTAATATTTTTATGATGTCTAAAATCAATCCCATGCCTAGTTAATGAGACATAAGCACAATAACACTGTGCATGCAAAACTTTAACCAAAAATCCAAGTTAGAAAAGGGCCATAATTTGAATAAAATTCAGTCCAAAAGTTATCCTCCTTAGTTTTCTGATGCCCCTGATGGGCCCTGAAGACACTCCTTAACTTTTTAGTCAATTCCACAAGCCATTTCTGAGATATAAGCTGAATAGTAGCTTGCATGCAAAAATTTAACTAAAATTCTAAGTAAAAGGGGGTTCATAATTTTGAATATATTCCATCAAGTGTTATCTTCCTTTATAGGATGATACCCCTAAACATATTAATGATGTTTCAAATCAATCCCATGCCTGGACTCTGAGATATTAGCATGAAAGTACCTTGCATGCAAAACTTTAACCAAAATTTCTAAGTTAAAAAGGGGCCATAATTTGTAACATATTCTATCAAGAGTTATCTACCATGAAAGTATGATACCCCTTAACATATTAAAGATGTTTCAAATCATTCCCATGCCTGGATACTGAGATATTAGCATGAAAGTACCTTGCATGCAAAACTTTAACCAAAATATCTAAGTTTAAAAAGGGGTCATAACTTGTAATATATTCCATCAAAAGTTATCTACCTTGATAATATGATACTCCTAAACATATTAAAGATGTTTAAAATCAATTGCATGCCTGGATACTGAGATATTAGCATGAAAGTAACTTGCATGCAAACTTTAACCAAAATTTCAAGTTAAAAAGGGCATAATTGTAAATATTCCATAAAGTTATCTACTATGAAAGTATGATACCCCTAAACATATTAAAGATGTTTAAAATCAATCGCATGCCTGGATACTGAGATATAAGCATGAGAGTATCTTGCATGCAAAACTTTAACCAAAATTTCTAAGTTAAAAAGGGGCCATAATTCATATTTAGTTCAGGCAAGAGTTATCTACCTTGGTTGTCTGATGCCCCTGAACATATTTATAAACTTTCAAGTCAATACCATAAACGGTTATTGAGATATAAGGTTGATAGTAACTTGCACGCAAAACTTTAACCAAAAGCTGCAACGCCAACGCCGACGCCAGGGCGACTACAATAGCTCTTATATTCTTCGAATAGTCGAGCTAAAAAGGACCCAGAAATATACAATATACCTCTGGACCACGGCACCCTTGGAAAAAAAAAAAAAAAAGAAAAAAAAAAGATAATATATATATATATGGAAATGTATATCTTTGGAAAATTTTCAATGTGGAAAAAGGGGAATAAGTTTGTGAAATCAAAGGTCAAAGTTATAGGGCATGACATGTGATCTGATCTTTTGAGTCTCAAAACATTTTGCAAGGTTAAAATGGAATCTATAGGGCTTCAAAATATATCACGATTTTTGCAATATTCAAGTCTATTTGTTGTTATAGCAACCACATTTCTCAACATAAGAACAAAACAAAATGATGTGCATAACTCCATGTTTGATGTTTTATGAAAATATTCAAATATTTCAAGTACTTTTTGAATTATGGCAAAATCCAAAATTAGCAAGGACAGATTTACGGACAAACAGATTCACAGAGGACAATTCTATAGTGTAGGGGACTAAAACAACTTCTAATTTGTTATTCTTAAAGTTTAAGTCCTACACAGAAGAAATCTATGTCTAGGAATGGAAAAAAAATAATGAAAATGGTTGGATTCATCAAACTCCTGATAATATACTCTAAACAAACTACTGTTGAATTTTTGTGAGAACTTGTTTCGTAATCGATGTAAAATAAAGTTTAAATTTTTTTTAAACTATTGTAATGTGGTACTCAGAGATTACATAACACCACTAAATTCTTACCTGTGGTAAAATGATATCTCTCTGTGTACAGCATAAATTTAACCTTTTTGTGGAAAAACAAATTCCTTGCTGTGTTCACCAGTTTATCTTTAGTATACCTACAATAGTACAATTTAACCATTAACTCAGATATTGCAGGTTCACACAAAATGTTTATGCCTATGAGTGTCGGCACATTGACATACTTGCCATAAAAACAGACATTCATACATAAAAAAGACAGACATGCATATATACATAATATAAATAGATACCTTAGGAATTAATTTGTACAATATTTTCTAAATTAAAAGTGACTATATGACATGTACTCCATTTCATACCTCCCCTTTTCATATTAATCATTACCAAAACTTTATTTTCTTTCAGTTCTCATAAGAGCTTCATGGAGGCATGGCTTTAGCTATTATCTCATTATGACAGTATTTAGAAAAACTGAATGAATTCAGATTAGTTTAAAATCATTGTTAGTCTAATTTGGTTTTTACTATTACGGCTTGCAAGTTTATCTTCTTTTACAAAGGTATGTTCATGTCACATCCCATGCCATTTTATATGGGTAAGATTAAAAGAACATACTCGCAAATTTGAAGAAAATTCATCTTCTCCCTTTGGAAATGGTTTCTGACCCGTACAAAGTCGAAATAGGATGGTATGAAAATCAACGTCTGGGACATGGTGGCCTCGGACAGTTTGGAGAAGATCTGAAATATTGTAAACACTTGTTAAACAAACAACATCCTGGGACATAGTTCAGTAATCTCTCAAGTCTATATTCTAAATTTTAAACCTCTGAATTTTCTTCACAGAATCTGAGCTACAACATCATATGGACAAAAAGAAGAGACTCTGATTAGAGAGTTCTTGTAAGGGGTTTCTGATCTGGGTCTGCTCTGCTTGTCAAGGCATCAAACTGAATCTATATGAGATAAAGGGTTTAAATATGAAATTAATTTCAAAATGTTAAAATCCTAAGACTTAGTTTAACCCTTTCCCTCATAGAGGAAACCATGAAAAGACCTATGCCAGCAACATAAAACCAGATCAGCCTGCGAGTTACTCGCAGGCTGATCAGGTTTTATGCTGTTCGCTGCTCCTCAGTGGTCTGGAAATGAGGATTTTGTAATTAAATTTGGTAAGGTTTAACTGTGGTTTTCTGCAGATCAAGCTTTATGTGGTACCTATTGAGTGCGTCAAAATGAGTCTATATGAGGGAAAGGGTTAAAGTACAGACTCAGGAGCTTGATGAACTAGCCGCTGGAGACAAGCATTTACTGTAAAAACAAAAGAAACAGTTAACTTTTGTCTATCGGTCATCCATTCATCATTAAATTATAATCATGATCCTTCAAATGCTTAAAAAGACTTCAGTGCAGATGCAAGCATCCACTGACTTGGAGTTAAAGGCTATTCTGTTCTAAGTCTATACTTGCTTGCATTCACTATATAATTTTCACAATCACTTGTTGGACCATGATCACAATTTATTGATGGATGGATTACCTTAATAAATCTTCAATGATTATCAACCAATATGGAGAATTTCTTTCCATCTTTATCATCAAATCTATAAATATATATCAGTTTTAGTTTATTCATTTTACACTGATTGGGAAACAAGTTCTTACAACTTGTACTAATTTTAGTTTTTGGTTTGGACAAGTGCTTGTCACCTTGGTGAGCCACAAATAATCCTTGACCCCAACATGATTCCAACACACAACCATAGCCATGTTTGTTACCATGGGACCACAGTGTCCCTTTATGTATATAAGTATATGTTATGATTATCCTGAATCTAAAAATTATCACTGTAGGTAATTAACCCTTTCCCTCATAGAGGAAACCATGAAAAGACCTATGCGAACAGCATAAAACCAGATCAGCCTGCGAGTAACTCGCAGGCTGATCAGGTTTTATGCTGTTCGCTGCTCCTCAATGGTCTGGAAATGAGGATTTTGTAATTAAATTTGGTAAGGTTTAACTGTGGTTTTCTGCAGATCAGGCTTTATGTGGTACCTATTGAGTGCATCAAAATGAGTCTATATGAGGGAAGGGTTAATACTCCTGTATCCCACCTTGTTTTCATGCAATGTGCAAGTGTGACAGGACATGATAAACGTTATTCTAAATAGAACCGACTTCTGTGAAGCAGGGATGTAACAATAATGACTTGAAATATCACTGACGGTGATTTACACACCCACACAGGGCTTTGACACAGGATATTAGTTTGACTGACCAAACAATGTATTTTTAGCAAGTCTAAAAGGGGCCATAACTGTGTAAAGAAATTTATGGAATTTACCCAGAGTCAAATTTAGCCTTTGTTTTACTGAGATAAACGTGTACAAAAAAAACACCTACCGCTAAATTTGTTGAGCCTATGCAGTTATCACTGACAAGGTATTTTAAGCAAATTCAAAGTCAAAAAGGGGCCAATATCGTGTAAAGATTTTGCCCAAAGTCAGACCTGGCTTCATTTAATTGAAATAAACATTTTGTACTAAAATTTATTCAAATCTGTTTACAAGTTCATGAGCAGACAAAGCCAACAGACTGACATGCTTACTCCTATAATTATACCCCAAACCCCCAATTTTTCTTGTGGGGGTATAATAAGTGGGGATATAATAAGAAAAAAGACAACAAGGGAAATGCAAGGTTATGAGAAATATAATTATACATAGTGACTACAAATGATAATCTCCATACCTTTTTTACAAAGAAGTCAAACTTCTCATCTGGTACTTGACTGTAGCTGGTGCTATCGATCCTATGAAACACCTATAGAGAAAAGTACAAATGTTACAGTCTCACCTTAGAAGAGTGGCCACATGATGATATGCAGAAGTGACCTTCAAATACAAATGATAACCAATGAAAAGTTGTTTTTCTCTACAAATTCAACCCTCTTCAGAATAAAAACCAACACATTTTATTACAGTATTTTAGGCTTTTTCTCAACTCAAATGTCAAAGGTATAGAAAAATAAACAGCAGAGCTTTGTCAATTTGCATTTATTCTCTAAAAAAAGGTCTTCATAACAGCATTTTATTTCTTTTCCATACATGATGGAAAATTACAACTATTAAACAGTGTTTCTCTTTGATAGCTCAGGGTTTTCGATGACGCACAAAATTGTGCGTTTTGTCGCAAAATAATCTGAAATTACCCCCATGTTGAATGCTAGTGCGCCGTCAATGACGCATTTTCAAAACCAGGTTCTAAATATAAGACACATTCGATTGATATCAAATAGCTGTCAGTTTAAACCTACTATATGTTTTTCCTTTATTTTGGAAACAACATTTGACGTTCCATATGCATGTTCATTTTATTTTTCTGCTTGCTCTGAATAACATATCAAGATATAGGACTTTCCGTTTCTTAAAATAGAACCCGGACTGATCCCAACCAATGATGAAGAGTTGTTGCATAGCAACGTCATTCGGATCATCACAAATGCTGCAACAATGGTTTATTATTATTATTACCTAGCTGCAGGCATGTCCCCCTAAAATTTCAAATGACCCCAAAATCAAATATTCGAGGGGACACATGTCCCCAAAATGAAAATGTATATATTAAACCCTGAAAGCTTATAGTATTTAATTTTGAACATAAGGTTATGATAAACACCTTCTATAGAGCAAGCATCTCCATCATCATTTATCCCAAATTCTCCATTGGTGTAATTTCAGATCTGCTCATGTTAACTCATTCATATAAAAATCAATGACTTCATGAATATCAATTTACTGAGCTTTAAAATGGAATATGAAACAAGTTTTCTTTGCCATGCAGACTGTGTAGGATCTAAGCTACTTATGCCTTTCCCTCATATAGACTCATTTTGACGCACTCAATAGGTACCACATAAAGCCTGATCTGCAGAAAGCCAAACTCAAACCTTACCAAATTTAATTGTAAAATCCTCATTACCAGACCACTGAGGAGCAGCGAACAGCATAAAACCTGATCAGCCTGCGAGTTACTCACAGGCTGATCTGGTTTTATGCTGTTCGCATAGGTCTTTTCATGGTTTCCTCTATGAGGGAAAGGGTTAAGACAAGAGGGCCATGTAGCCCTAGATTGGTCACCAGAGTACATAAGCTAATACATGTATTTAAAGCCATTCAAATCGCTTGACTTTATATGGTTACCTCCAGAAACAACCAGTTTCAAGAATTCTTAGTTAGTCAATCATCTGGAGATCTCATTTTCATGGAATCTATTTTATTTTAATGGTAGACAGTCAAGAGGTGACCATTTGTGCCAAAATGAATGAAATTCTAACCATTTGTGTCATAGAAGAAGATTCATGAAATCTTCTATATGAAGTAGGTAAGGAAACAAGCTGACTCCTAGGGGCATCATTTTTAAGGGATCAATTTTTTTTAAGCAATTATGGTAGACAGCATAAGGTGACCAAGTGTGCTAAATGAAATTAAGTCTTGCCATTGGCTTCATAGAAGAAAAATTTGCAATGTTCTAAAATATGTAAGGAAACTAGCCATCCCACTAGAGGCCTCATTTTTCAAGATATCAACTTTATTTTAGCCATGAGATGACCATACATGTCAAAAGAAATAAAATTTAACAATTGGTTTCATAGAAAACGAATTTTGATTTTTTTTTTATGTTGAGAGTATTAGGAGTATATTAGGGAAATAGCCAAAACCCAAGGGCCAAATTTTTTAAGTGACCAACTTTATTTGAGAAATATGTCATGAGGTAACCATTTGTGCCTAATGAATATTAATTCTAAGCATTGACGTCATATAAGAAGAATTTGAAATTTTCTATATAGGGTATAATTATAAGAAAACTAGTCGATCCCCTAGGGACCTCATTTTTCAAGGTGTAAACTTTAGCAATTCTCATCATTGGTCATTGGAGTAGAAGATTTTTGAAGTTTTTAAAGTAAAACTTTGTTGGTTAGAATCGCAACCAAAGTTCTGCATGAATCAAGTTTATTTCAGCAAGTTTTGTTACAAACCACCCAAGGATCATTCATGTCAAGTTTCATCAATTTCTTCTCAGTGGTTTCAGAGGAAATTTCGTTTTAAGCAAATTGTTGACAACGCACGAAGGACACAGGGTAATCACAATAGCTCACCTTAGGCACGTTGTGCTCTGGTGAGCTAAAAACCGAAGAGACCCTGATTACACAGCAACTGGAAGAAGCTGTCTGATCTGGGTGTGCTCTATCTGCCAAGGCACCAAAACAGTCCATATGAGGTAAAGGATTTGCAGTTTTCAAGGGGACCCAGTACATATCTATAACAAAACGGCTGTCATGTCCTAGATGCTCACCAGAGTATCATCAGCTTAAACAATTCAGTTTAACTTGATTAAAATTTCAGATACAAACATGATCCCAATAGCTCACCTTGAGCAATTTGTGCTCTGGTGAGCTAAATACACTGTTTCAAGGGTCAAAAATCACAGCATAATATTGGAACACAACATTAATATATAACATTAATAATTCAATGATTTGCAGAAAATGTCATGAACCATAACTATGTAATAATGCATGTTCAATGTACTCATTATGACGGAGGTTTTACCTGGGGCAGCTGTGCTGCTATCTGGCATATTGTTCCCACCGATGGTTTCCTCACAAACTGGTACATGCCTGCATAATCTAAGGTAACAGTTAAGGGAATATTATCAAACAGAACAGTACGCAGTCAAAATTGTGAAAAAAAAGTCACGCTGAAGTGGTTTTTGGTGACAGGTGACTTCTTCTAAATGAATTCTGGTATATATTTACAGGAAAATGTCAGTCTGAATTGATTTTTCTCTGTTAAATCCATCAAGTGATATTTCATATAGAAACAAAATCAGGTGATTTTTCTTAATAAAATCAATTACCAAGTTGTTAATTTTCTCTAAAGAACTAGGAACCTTAACAAGTAGCATATAATGATAACAATATATTACATATATACAATAAGATTTCGCTTAGACTTGGTACTGAAAATTCAGTTAAGTTAAATCAAAATCCAACCAAAGGTAGCCGAGAAATAGGGTGGACAAATCTTGTCTTCAGACCGACGGACTTACCGACAAACGTGACTCCAATATAGCCCCCATTTACTTTGTTTGTTTGCTTATAGGGTTTAACGTCCCACCGACAGTAAACTATTTCAGTCATTTGGAGACGATGTCTATTTGAGAAAGATATAGTGCTGCCACACTGCAGTATCACAAAACAGACATATGGCATGATACCACACCAAGTCACATTATCCTGACACCGGGCAAACCAGTCCTATGCTTAGTGCCAAGCAAGGGAGTTTAACCAAGACTATTTTTTACAACTTTGGTATATTGCAGCCAGGGATAGAACACACAACTTCCTGATTCCGGGGCGGACGCTCAAACCACTTGTCCACTGGGACAGATCCAATTTACTTTGTATCTTGGGGGTATAATAACAAGGAAATGTCACATGTCACAGTGACACTGATGTCTGATTGGCATACATTGGTCACAATAAAAATTGCATTTTTAAAAGTTTATATCTTGAGGCATTACAATCAATTTTACCATGTTCCTTCAACCTTGAAATATAGGTCACGGCTAAAAAAAATTTATAAAAATTAAACAGATCATATCAAGAGGTACATATGTACAAAGTTTCAAGAAGATGCGAATTCATCTTCATAGACTCTTATGATGTTCATTACTTTCGAGAACACAAGGCCAGCCGCTGACTTACATAAGCTGCTTTCTGAGTTGTGCTAATTCAATGACTCAAGCATGTATGTTATTCCCTTTGTTCATCTCTCTCCATGTAAGTCTGAGGTCAGTATTCACACTTTCATTTTCAATATTATCACCTCCAGATTTTCCAGACGTAGGCCCTACAGTTGGTGATGCCATTAATTTTAAGATACGTAGTAAACTAACTCTGGAATAACAAGCACTGTTTTTTTTCCAAGATGAACCGTAGGCTCAAACACTGGTTTTTCCAAGATGAACTGTAGGTACTAAACCATTTTTACAGTCAGAAAATAATTGCGGTCTACAAAGAATTATTTAAGGCTTATGAATAATCAATGGTAAAGTTGCACAACATATTCATATGTATATCTAGAATCAGAACAGCATCAGTAATTGACATGAATTCAAAATATTGATATTATTTGTCAATGTCTTTTTTTTCTTTTTTTTAACTTGTAAACTCACATCATTTTCTTGATATTCACTATGTATTTACATTTCTTTGTCAAAACAATATATACAACAAAATTTTAACAAGAGCTGTCAGAGGACAGCACGCTCGACTATTCAAAATGCTTGTTGGTAAATCTAAATTCTTGCCCTTCATAGCAATAGTAAAAAATGATATACCTTGATAGTCTGATACCCCTTAATATATTTATGATGTCTAAAATCAATCCCATGCCTAGTTACTGAGACATAAGCACAATAACACTGCATGCAAAATTTTAACCAAAAATCCAAGTTAGAAAAGGGCCATAAATGGTATAAAATTCAGTTCAAAAGTTATCCTCCTTAGTTTTCTGATGCCCCAGAAGACACTCCTTAACTTTCTAGTCAATTCCACAAGCAATTTTTCTGAGATATAAGCTGGATAGTAGCTTGAATGCAAAAATTTAACCATAATTCTAAGTTAAAAGGGGGTCATAATTTTTAATATTCCATCAAGTGTTATCTTCCTTTATAGTATGATACCCCTAAACATATTAAAGATGTTTCAAATCAATTCCATGCCTGGACTCTGAGATATAAGCATGAAAGTACCTTGCATGCAAAACTTTAACCAAAATTTCTAAGTTAAAAAGGGGCCATAACTTGTAATATATTCCATAAAAAGTTACCTATCTTGATAGTATGATACTCCTAAACATATTAAAGATATTTCAAATCAATCCCATACCTGCATACTGAGATATTAGCATGAAAGTACTTGATGCAACTTTTACCAAAATTTCTAAGTTAAAAAAGGGGCCATAATTTGTAACATATTCCATCAAGAGTTATCTACCTTGGTTGTATGATGCCCCTAAACATATTTATAAACTTTCAAGTCAATACCATGAATGGTTATTGAGATACAAACTAGATAGTAGCTTGCACGCAAAACTTTAACCAAATTTTCTATTGCATGCAAAACTTTAACCAAATTTTCTAAGTTAAAAAGGGGCCATAATTCATATTAAATTCAGTCAAGAGTTATCTACCTTGGTTTTCTGATGCCCCTGAACATAATTATAAACTTTCAAGTCAATACCATAAATGGTTATTGAGATATAAGGTTGATAGTAACTTGCACGCAAAACTTTAACCAAAAGCTGCAACGCCGACGCCGACGCCAGGGTGACTACAATAGCTCTCATATTCTACAAATAGTCGAGCTAAAAATGATAAATCAAACCTATCTGGCGATATAATATGCATGTTCTTATATGTATTTATAAGAGTTTTGTAATTATGAAAATAAACAGGTTGCAGTTGCAATTCCAAACAAGAGGGCCAAGATGGCCCTGTGTCGCTCACCTGATTAAGATGGCTGTGTTAGGCAAAAGGACAAAAAATCTGGCATCTAAAGTGTTTTTCTAACATTTGACTAAGTGGCCTACATTTTGATCCTACCTGAATTTACCTGTTGACCTAGTTTTTGACCCAACATGACCCAATTTCTAACTCATCCGAGATATCATGTAGACAAACATCCTGACCAAGTTTCATGAAGATTGGGTTAAAACTGTGGCCTGTAGAGTGTTCACAAAGTTTTTCTAAGATTTGACCTGGTGACCTAGTTTTGACCAAGTTTCATGAGATTGGTTAAAACTGTGGCCTTAGAGTGTTCACAAGTTTTTTCTAAGATTTGACCTGGTGACCTAGTTTTTGACCCCACATGACCCAATTTCGAACTCATCTGAGATATCATGTAGACAAACATCCTGACCAAGTTTCATGAAGATTGGGCCAAAACTGTGGCCTCTAGAGTGTTCACAAGGTTTTTCTAAGATTTGACCTGGTGACCTAGATTTTGACCCCACATGACCCATTTTCAAACCCATCCGAGATATCATGTAGACAAACAACCTGACCAAGTTTCATGAAGATTGGTCCAAAACTGTGGCCTCTAGAGTGTTCACAAGGTTTTTCTAAGATTTGACCTGGTGACCTAGATTTTGACCCCACATGACCCATTTTCAAACCCATCCGAGATATCATATAGACAAACATCCTGACCAAGTTTCATGAAGATTGGGCCAAAACTGTGGCCTTAGAGTGTTCACAAGGTTTTTCTAAGATTGACCTGGTATAGAGGGCAAACAAAGTGAAATCTGGCTTTTTTCAATTTTAAAAGGGGCGTAACTCCTGACCTAAGGGTCCAATATCAGCCATAATCGAACTTGGCCGAGATTTTATGGTTATAAACATTGTTATCAAGTTTGAAGATAATTGCTCATGAAATGAAGATGCTAGAGTGCAAACAATGTGAAATCTGGCTTTTTTTAATTTTAAAAGGGACGTAACTCCTGACCTAATGGTACGATATCAGCCATAATCGAACTTGGCTGAGATTTTTTGGTTATAAACAATGTCATTAAGTTTGAATGCAATTGCTAAAGAAATGAAGATGCTAGAGTGTGAAATCTGGCTTTTTTGAATTTTAAAAGGGGCATAACTCCTGACCTAACGGTATGATATCAGCCATAATCGAACTTGGCCGAGATTTTATGGTTATAAACATTGTTTTAAGTTTGAATGCAATTGCTAAAAAATGAAGATGCTAGAGTGTGAAATCTGGCTTTTTTGAATTTTAAAAGGGGCATAACTCCTGACCTAATGGTACGATATCAGCCATAATCGAACTTGGCCGAGATTTTATGGTTATAAACATTGTTATCAAGTTTGAAGATAGTTGCTCATAAAATGAAGATGCTAGAGTGCAAACAATGTGAAATCTGGCTTTTTTGAATTTTAAAAGGGGCATAACTCCTGACCTAATGTTCCGATATAAACCATAATCGAACTTGGCCGAGATTTTATGGTTATAAACATTGTTTTAAAGTTTGAAGATAATTGCTCATAAAATGAAGATGCTAGAGTGCAAACGAACAAATTGTGGACGACGGACGACGGACGGACGGACGGACGGACATTCATCGATCCTAAAAGCTCATCCTGAGCACACGTGCTCAGGTGAGCTAATAATAAAAAAAAAGGCTTATGAATATGCTGCATGCTTTTCAGCAATATTGCATGAACACTATGCATGAACCTACATGGAAAATTCCATTTATTTGGGTTCCGGATATCACTTATGGTCTCAAGTGGACAAATAATGATCGAAATACTGCATGTGGGATTTTAAACTGAAGTAAACAAATAACAAAACGATTATTGGGGCTGTACTGACAAAGAAATAAATATCTATATTATATTGTTAAGAAGTGAAAAATCAGTCGCATAAATTTTGTCTATGAAAATTGAGAGAAATATAAACTTACTGTAATGGAAAAGGCTCAGAATGGGCTGAATATTTGACTACCAAATGACAAAATTAAAGGGAAATAAGTGCCTCTGTTTCCAAACCTTGTAATTATCATTCTGAGCAATCAATTGTTGTTTTTTTTCCCGTAAATCCTTGGAATATTACAAGTTTCAGGCCATGTTCTAAGTGCCCTGTTGGTCAGATTTGATATTTTTACCCATTCTGACTTTAAAATCATTCAAATTGAGCAGTTAACCCAAATATGTACATGTAGCTTTGGAGAATGTTTCCTTATTAAGTGAGAAACTTGTAATCCCAAAATTACCTAGAAAAACAATAGCTCCCCTGAGAGCAGGGCAATATACACCTGAAGAAAGGTATTAAAGAGATTTGGACAGACAGAAAGAAGGAGGGCAAACCTACAGTCCCCTCTTGTGTAAACATTGGTAGGGGACTAATAAACAGACAAAAAATAGTTTTGCATTATATCAGTATGACATGTTGCTTCATACTGTGACCTTGACCTAATACAGCTGAAACTTGCACTCATAGACTCTTATGATGTTCATTACTTTCGGGAACACAAGGCCAGCCACTGACTTACATAAGCTGCTTTCTGAGTTGTCTAATTCAATGATTCAAGTGTATTTATTCCCTTTGTTCATCTCTCTCCATGTAAGTCTGAGGTCAGTATTCACACTTCCATTTTCAATATTATCACCTCCAGATTTTCCAGGTGTAGGCCCTACAGTTGGTGACACCATTAATTTTAAGATACATGTACGTAGTAAACTAACTCTGGAATAACAAGCACTGTTTTTTTTCCAAGATGAACCGTAGGCTCACTGGTTTTTCCAAGATGAACTGTAGGTACTAAACCATTTTTAGTCAGAAAATTACTGCGGTCTACAAAGAATTATTAAAGGCTTATGAATATGCTGCATGCTTTTCAGCAATATTGCATGAACACTATGCATGAACCTACATGGAAAATTCCATTTATTTGGGTTCCGGGTATCACCTATTGTCTCAAGTGGACAAATAATGATCGAAATACTGCAGGTGGGATTTTAAAATGAAGTAAACAAATAACAAAACGATTATTGGGGCTGTACTGACAAAGAAATAAATATCTATATTATATTGTTAAGAATATTACAAGTTTCAGGCCATGTTCTAAGTGCCCTGTTGGTCAGATTTGATATTTTTACCCATTCTGACTTTAAAATCATTCAAATTGAGCAGTTAACCCAAATATGTACATGTAGCTTTGGAGAATGTTTCCTTATTAAGTGAGAAACTTGTAATCCCAAAATTACCTAGAAAAACAATAGCTCCCCTGAGAGCAGGGCAATATACACCTGAAGAAAGGTATTGAAAGTGAAACTTTTGACAAATGGATTAAGCACTTTATCAATAGCAACATTTTAATAAAGAGATTTGGACAGACAGAAAGAAGGAGGGCAAACCTACAGTCCCCTCTTGTGTAAACATTGGTAGGGGACTAATAAACAGACAAAAAATAGTTTTGATTTATATCAGTATGACATGTTGCTTCATACTGTGACCTTGACCTAATACAGCTGAAACTTGCACTCATAGACCCTTATGATGTTCATTACTTTCGGGAACACAAGGCCAGCCACTGACTTACATAAGCTGCTTTCTGAGTTGTGCTAATTCAATGATTCAAGCATGTATGTTATTCCCTTTGTTCATCTCTCTCCATGTAAGTCTGAGGTCAGTATTCACACTTCCATTTTCAATATTATCACCTCCAGATTTTCCAGGTGTAGGCCCTACAGTTGGTGACACCATTAATTTTAAGATACATGTACGTAGTAAACTAACTCTGGAATAACAAGCACTGTTTTTTTTCCAAGATGAACCGTAGGCTCACTGGTTTTTCCAAGATGAACTGTAGGTACTAAACCATTTTTAGTCAGAAAATTACTGCGGTCTACAAAGAATTATTAAAGGCTTATGAATATGCTGCATGCTTTTCAGCAATATTGCATGAACACTATGCATGAACCTACATGGAAAATTCCATTTATTTGGGTTCCGGGTATCACCTATTGTCTCAAGTGGACAAATAATGATCGAAATACTGCAGGTGGGATTTTAAAATGAAGTAAACAAATAACAAAACGATTATTGGGGCTGTACTGACAAAGAAATAAATATCTATATTATATTGTTAAGAATATTACAAGTTTCAGGCCATGTTCTAAGTGCCCTGTTGGTCAGATTTGATATTTTTACCCATTCTGACTTTAAAATCATTCAAATTGAGCAGTTAACCCAAATATGTACATGTAGCTTTGGAGAATGTTTCCTTATTAAGTGAGAAACTTGTAATCCCAAAATTACCTAGAAAAACAAGAGCTCCCCTGAGGCAGGGCAATATACACCTGAAGAAAGGTATTGAAAGTGAAACTTTTGACAAATGGATTAAGCACTTTATCAACAGCAACATTTTAATAAAGAGATTTGGACAGACAGAAAGAAGGAGGGCAAACCTACAGTCCCCTCTTGTGTAAACATTGGTAGGGGACTAATAAACAGACAAAAAATAGTTTTGCATTATATCAGTATGACATGTTGCTTCATACTGTGACCTTGACCTAATACAGCTGAAACTTGCACTCATAGACTCTTATGATGTTCATTACTTTCGGGAACACAAGGCCAGCCGCTGACTTACATTAGCTGCTTTCTGAGTTGTGCTAATTCAATGATTCAATCATGTATGCTATTCCCTTTGTTCATCTCTCTCCATGTAAGTCTGAGGTCAGTATTCACACTTCCATTTTCAATATTATCACCTCCAGATTTTCCAGGCTTAGGCCCTACAGTTGGTGACACCATTAATTTTAAGATACGTAGTAAACTAACTCTGGAATAACAAGCACTGTTTTTTTTCCAAGATGAACCGTAGGTACTAAAGCATTTTTACAGTCAGAAAATAATTGCGGTCTACAAAGAATTATTAAAGGCTTATGAATATGCTGCATGCTTTTCAGCAATATTGCATGAACACTATGCATGAACCTACATGGAAAATTCCATTTATTTGGGTTCCGGATATCACCTATTGTCTCAAGTGGACAAATAATGATCGAAATACTGCAGGTGGGATTTTAAACTGAAGTAAACAAATAACAAAATGTGTGACTGCACAGCTAACGATTATTGGGGCTGTACTGACAAAGAAATAAATATCTATATTATATTGTTAAGAAGTAAAAAATCAGTCGCATAAATTTTGTCTATGAAAATTAAGACAAAATATAAACTGACTGTAATGGAAAAGGCTCTCAGAATGGGCTGAATATTTGACTACCAAATGACAAAATTAAAGGGAAATAAGTGCCTGTTTCCAAACCTTATAATTATCATTCTGAGCATTCAATTGTTTTTTTTCTATAAATCCTTGGAATATTACAAGTTTCAGGCCATGCTCTAAGTGCCCTGTTGGTCAGAATGATATTTTTACTCATTCTGACTTTAAAATCATTCAAATTGAGCAGTTAACCCAAATATGTACATGTAGCTTTGGAGAATGTTTCCTTATTAAGTGAGAAACTTGTAATCCCAAAATTACCTGGAAAAACAAGAGCTCCCCTGAGAGCAGGGCAATATACACCTGAAGAAAGGTATTGAAAGTGAAACCTTTGACAAATGGATTAAGCACTTTATCAACAGCAACATTTTAATAAGGAGTTTTGGACAGACAGAAAGAAGGAGGGCAAACCTACAGTCCCCTCTTGTGTAAACATTGGTAGGGGATTAATAAACAGACAAAAAATAGTTTTGCATTATATCAGTATGACATGTTGCTTCATACTGTGACCTTGACCTAATACAGCTGAAACTTGCACTTGAGCTGCACTTGATCTCTGTATGATTGCCATTTCTGGCAAATAGTTTAAATCTGCTTAAGTGATTCAAGAGATACAGAGCGGACACAAAATATTCTAACATTATAACAATATGACACTGATCTATGAAACCTGAGCTACACTTCAGTCAGTCAAAATCTATATTATCTATGCCTTAACTTGTATAAGATCTACAAGATAAATCATCGGTCTAAAACTGAATATGATATGGCTGCCAAACAGTCGCCCTCCTATCATTCATGCTAATGAAACACAGTGATTCAGAGACTACTTCCACAGTGCTCTGGTGTAAAGAGGAGATTGAAGGACCATTGCTTTTCAGCCAACATTACACATACCACCTGGTGAACACCTCTAAACACAATGCTCATAGATCAGTTACCATGTAATATTTACTGACATGCAACTATCAGAGGGGTAACCCAAACCAAGTATGACAATTCTTCCAGAACCCCATCTATCTGACTGATATCGTTGTTTAATAAGGGTCAAACCCCATGTATATGGAAATCTTTAGTCTTTATTCAGAAGACATGTAACATTGAAAAGGGTTTATAATTATCGACAAATAGCATAACACAATAAATTAATCAGATATATGTACAAAGCTTATTCTCTTAAACAAAAAATATATAAATCCCTGAATAAAAACAAAAACTGTAATAATTAACAATGAATTACAAGAAGTGTAATAAAGGGAGTCAATTACAAGAAAGCAACAAAAGGGGTAATTAAATGAAAATATAATCAAATTAAAGGGAAGTAATTATCATATAATTAATTACACAGAATTTCCTAACACCTTCTAAAGATACAGAGGGGACACAAAATTTTCTAACATTATAACAGTATGACATGTGACTTTCAAGTGTGACCTTGACCTTGAACCAAGTCATTCGAAACCTATGCCCTGCACTTCCTCTCAGTATGTTTGACATTTCTGTCCAATAATTTCAATTTCTATCCAGCAGTTCCAAAGATACAAAGACACAAAACTGCTAATGGACGGACAGACAGATGACCAGTGGCATAACATAATACCGCCCTTCCAGCATAAAAAAAAATGCAATGTGAAAACTGGTTAACACAATTGGCAACATCCATACCAAAGGGCTTTGTTCATTAGATATATAGGTTTGAGCAACACACAGAGAGACTTTGACCTTTGAGACAATCTCCGTTCTATCTATATTTGCCATTATCCAGTCATGTGTCTACAAGACAATTTCAAACTTTCCAGACAAGGGCAACTTGTGGCCTTGACCTGTAACCCTATGACCCAGGAAGGATACTGTGACAGTGTCTGTTGAAGAGTGCTGTGACCTCTGGAACTGCTACTGAACTGAAAATGAGGCTCTGTCTGTAGTACTTTGACCTGTAAACAAAATATTGAAAATTCGGTTGATATTATCAGTAACAAGATATTACACCTTTTTATCTAAATATTAGGGCATACATTCAGACAACATAGTTTGATACCAGCCATAATTAATCTTGGCCACAACCGTATGGTCTATTATGGTCACTAAGATCAGTACCAAGTCTGGTTGGGATTGTTAAATAAACGTGGATGATAGGGGTTAAAAACTTTACAGGTTCTATTCTTTATATACATGGCCAGAACTCTGAAACTACTGGTCCAAAATATCCCTTTATCAATCCTGATTGAGATCTTGTCTTTGAGTTTTAATCAAGATTGATGCTAGAATATCCTAAATACTAGTAACTGATTTCCATACATTGTACATATTTTCTGAGAATTAATGAACCAGAAGTACAAACCTTTTAATCCCATATCTGTCATAATTAATCATAACCAAGATATTATAGTCTTAAACTATTTCATCAAACATGGGATTGCTATCAAATACATGTGGATGCTAGAGTGATAACATTGTCAAATACTGACTTTTTTTATTTAAAACAAGAGGGCCATAGAGGCCCTTAATCGCTCACCTGAGTATAGGGTTACCAAAGGAACATCTGTACTAATACATTTTGAAATCTGGCCAGTAGTTTTAAAGATGATCTTTAAAATTTTCATAATTCAGTTCTTTCTATTGCCAATGCAACCGGAGTTCTACATGAAGATTCACCAAAGGATAATCCCTGCCAAGTTTAATCAAATACTGTCCAGCATATTTAGAGAAAATGTCATTTTAAGGTTTCACTATATACACATAAGGCAAATTAGCCTCGGCCCGGCGGCCATGTTTTTTACGGATCTCAATAATTTTAACAATCTTGGTAGATGGTTACCCAAGGAACATCTGTACCAAAACAATTTGAAATCTGGCCTATTAGTTTTGAAGGAGATGATTTTTATAGTTATCATAATTTTTTTTCTTTCCGTTGCCATGACAACCAGAGTTCCACATGGATCAAGTATATTTTAGCAGCTTTTGTGAAGGTTCACCCAAGGATCATCCCTGCTAAGTTTAATCAAATACTGTCCAGCATATTTAGAGAAAATGTCGTTTTAAGGTTTCACTATATACACATAAGGCAAATTAGCCTCGCCCCGGCGGCCAGGTTTTTTACGGATCTCAATAATTTTAACAATCTTTGTAGATGGTTACCCAAGGAACATCTGTAACAAAACATTGTGAAGTCTGGCCAGTACTTTTGAAGAAGATGATTTTTAAAGATATGTGCTCAGGTGAGCTAAAAAAGGGGAGCCATTACTCAACTACTAGACTAGCATCTCATTATCAAATTTGGCCAAGATCTTATGGCAATTTCTCCAAGTTTTATACAGACTGCTTAGCAATGAAGGTTAAATTGTGAATAACAGACAGACAATGGACATCCAATGACTCTAAAAGCTAACCCTGACCACTGTGTGGCCAGGTGAGCAAAACAAAGTAAACTTTCAATGACACAAAAAGTTACCTCAATATCTGATCTCTATTTCATGACATCATCGAATGCTGGCTAGTGAATGTTTTTATCTCAGGCTTAAGACATTTTTTTTTTTTTTTTTTTTTTCCTAATGTAACTTTTCAGTTTCGAAATACTGGACAATTCTACCAATTTTCCTCTAATATATAATTCTCAGTTTTACTTTATACTTCTTAAACTGTTTGCTGATTCACAGGCACATTGACAAATCACCTAACAAAACCTGATGGTATTATGGACTGGTTTTTCAAGCTGTTTCATCAACAGAAGGACAAAGGTCCAGGTCAACTGCATAATGAAGTCAAAATCAACAAAAGTAGGTCAAGGGTAAAGGTCACATGGTCAACTGCATAATGTAAAGGTCTATCCACTTAAGCATTAACTGTCAAAATATTGTAGCAATCCAATGAAGGACTTAAAGTTATAGCAGATTAAAACAAGAGGGCCATAATGGCCCTGGATCACTCACCTGGTATCATTAGGCTATGTATAATCAAGTGACCCTGAGGCAGGGCCAATTTTGACCCCAGGGCCTTGACTTGAACAAACTTGGTAGAGATCCACTAGACAATGCTATACACCAAATACCTAAACTCCAGGCCTTGTGGTTTCTGAGAAGAAGATTTTTCAAGTTTTTTCTATATTAGCCTATGTAAAATCAGGTGACCCCTGAAGAAGATTTTTCAAGTTTTTTCTATATTAGCCTATGTAAAATCAGGTGACCCCTTTGGCGGGGCCAAATTTGACCCCAGGGCAATGATTTGAACAAACTTGGTAGTGATCTACTAGACAATGCTGCACACCAAATATCTACCGGTAAACTCCAGGCCTTATGGTTTCTGAGAAGAAGATTTTTCAAATTTTTCCTATATTAGCCTATGTTAAATCAAGTGACCCCTTGGGCGGGGCCAATTTTGACCCCAGGGTCATGATTTGAACAAACTTGGTAGAGATCCACTAGACAATGCTACACACCAAATATCTAAGCTCTAGGCCTTGTGGTTTCAGAGAAGAAGATTTTGTAAGATTTCACTTTTAAATCTATTTTTAGCTCCTGTGACCTAATTATGCAACAGACTGGAACCATTTGAACTTTTTTTATATGGGATCACCCTAGGAACATCCTTGCAAAGATAGATCACTTTCCCATCAGTAGTTTCAGAGAAGAAGATTTTTAAGTAAATTGTTGACGACGGATGCTGGACAAAGGCTGGTCCCAAAAGCTCACCTTGGCACTTTGTGCCAGGTGAGCTAAAAAAAAAGGTCAATCTGAGCAGACGCCCGCCAGGACATAATCAATTTAAAGGATGGAATTTTCCTTGACAAACCATCTAAAAAAGTGAGAGAAACTTTTCACAACTTTATTATATCACAGTGATCAGTTTTACCATGCTCAAATACGTGACAACTACAGCCTTACACAAAAACATGCTTTTAAAACTCACGTTCTTTTATCTGAAAAATTTCTACCTTACATGTAACTTTCACATAAAGTTATATAAACAGATTCATACAGAGTCAGCACGTGGCTTGGGATTCACATGTCAACATACAGCAAACTCTGATAGAGAAGTAAAATAGGATTGGAGTATCACAAACTGAAATGATGATTAACCCTTTCCCTCATAGAGGACACCATGAAAAGACCTATGCGAACAGCATAAAACCAGATCAGCCTGCAAGTAACTCGCAGGCTGATCAGGTTTTATGCTGTTCGCTGCTCCTCAGTGGTCTGGAAATGAGGAATTTGTAATTAAATTTGGTAAGGTTTAACTGTGGTTTTCTGCAGATCAGGCTTTATGTGGTACCTATTTAGTGCGTCAAAATGAGTCTATATGAGGGAAAGGGTTAAAATGATTAAAGACCCTGTTATATGTGTCAGTTTCCTAAATCATAAAACTGATGTCCTAACAATCACACAGATAGTGATTGCGAAACAAGTGTGAAAAGCATATAATTATAAATGTAATGGTACTCCTTAAAACTGAAAGGATAGATGGGCTTTTCAAGGAAAAGTTGGGGCCAAATGAAAGCCAGCAATTATAGAGAACATACATACGTAATATGATCATATATATAGAATCCCAAACTTATTCTGGGTTGAGAGAGTGTGTAATTCTAACTGATTTTTTTTATAATTACAGTAGAACCTCGTTAAATCGAAGTCCTTGGGACCAAGCTGAAAACTTCGAAATAACAATTATTCGGATTAAAAATCTGATGGAAATTTCAGTTTGTGAGCGTGCATATCTGCGTTTTCATTACCGGTGTATATTGTGGAAATCGTTATGCCGTGAAACCACCTATTAGGTGTACATACAGTTGGTACTCGTTATCTCCAATTCGCGTATATCGAAATTTCGGCTATGTCAAATTAATTGACTTGGTCCAGATTTTTCCCTTCTTTGTCTATATACATCAACTTTGTGTGTCTCAAAATTTATTTATTTCAAATTACTGCTATCTCAAAGTGAAAATTTGGACCCTCGCCCTATAGTACAATGCATATTTGTTTATCTCAAATTCCACAGACGCTAATTAGCCCGCCAATATTTTTCACACCTATCAGTAAACTGGTGACACTAACTTGGCACGGTGCTATCTGTACGACAAACCGTGATTTTAGGCTTTCAATAATTACCAGATTATGTTTTGACGAAATATTTGCATGGTAATTATATAGCCAAACACAAGGTGTTGTGCTTTACAATTTTTGCTCAAAATGTGCCAGATTTTTTTTTAAATACCATCGAAGAATAAACCCAGGTCATAATTCACAATGTCTCTAGAACCTACTTGTCCATCTATGAGCGCTGAGTAATCTGGCGTTGTGCAAAGTGCTTTGAATAATGTGCATGTATATAAGTACTCTTTATTTATAGAATGCAGTTTGCATGTTTTCGATCTATATTATTGTTGTAACCCTATTTGTTTATATCGTTTACCTTTCTGTATTTATAGAAACTTTACAGAAAGAAGCGGTTGAATAAATAAAGAAAAATATGCTACTTATGGATTATTATTTATTAATTATATATTCTACAAAAATATGTGTCATCTTCTTCATGATATCGACACAATATCATAGGATGATACAGGTAAGATTTCTTGTTCACAAGACGAAAATACCTCATTTCGGATTGGTCAAATTACAGACATCTCGAAGTCTTATTTTTGGTCCCATGAAATTCGAGATAACGAGTGCCGACTGTATATACTATTTGCAAGTTATGAAAAGTAATGAAAATATATCATGATCTACTTAGATGTTTCTGATGAACATAATCATTCTACCATGTCAAGCAATGATACATATTTTACCGTCGATCTGCTGCTTCAAGTAGTGTCGCATGCCGGTGACGAAAGCGATGATATGGAATGTACTAAAGATCTGACACCTGGGTTTATCTGCTGACACGTGCAAATTATACAACCTGTCAGACATCGATATGCAATAATCAACATTTCCGGTGGGACACATGATGCCCAACCCAATCTCGAAAAAAGGTGTGAAAAACTTGCCTGAGCCATCACTCTAGGTGCCTCCACAAAATAAACGGATAGATTGATAATAAGGACGATAATTAGTTCACAAAATTTATGAAATTTGACTTCGAAATAAAAATTGAACAAGAGGGCCATGATGGCCCTGAATCGCTCACCTTAGGGCTAGTTGATTAAAGATATTAGTAGACATGATAAGCTCAATTTTATGACTTGACATATTCAAGGGCCATTATCCAGTCAGATTTCACTATAGACATATAAGGAAAACTAGCCACGACCCTGGCGGCCATGTTTTTTTTCGGATCCAAATAATTTTAACAATCTTGGAAGACATTTAATAAAGGAACATCTGTGCCAAAACAATTTGAAATAACGCCAGTGGTTTTGGAGAAGAAGTTTTTTTTCAATTTTCACTATAGACATATAAGGAAAACTAGCCCCGCCCCTGGCGGCCATGTTTTTTTATGGATCCAAATAATTTGAACATCTTGATAGACATTTAATAAGGAACATCTGTGCCAAAACAATTTGAAATAAGCCAGTGTTTTGGAAAGAAGTTTTTTATTTTCACTATAGACATATAAGGAAAACTAGCCCCGCCCCTGGCGGCCACGTTTTTTTATGGATCCAAATAATTTGAACAATCTTGGTAGACACTTACTCAAGGAGTATCTGTGCCAAAACATTTTGAAATTCAGCCAGCAGTTTTGGAGGAGAAGATTTTTTAAGTTTATATAGCATTAAGGAAAACTAGCCACGCCCCTGGCGGCCATGTTTTTTTACGGATCCAAATAATTTGAACAATCTTGGTAGACACTTACCAAAGGAACATCTGTGCCAAAACATTTTGAAATTCAGTTGGTTGTTTTGGAGAAGAAGACATTTTAAGTTTTTTCTTTCCGTTGCCATGGCAACCAGAATTCCAAATGGAATTCAATTCTTTGAACAACTTTGAAAGGGGACCACCCAAGGAACATCCCTGTAAAGTTTTATCAAAATTGACCAAGCGGTTAAGGAGGAGATGTCGTTTGAAGCAAAATGTTGACGGACGACGGACGGACGGACGGACGACGGACGGACGACGGACGAAGACCGGTCACAATAGCTCACCTTGAGCCTCTGGCTCAGGTGAGCTAAAAATGTACATGAATTGCGACCTCGGGACCGGGATTTTTACTTCAAAATAGCTAAAAAATCGAAATAGCGAAATTCGGATTAAACATTTTATTTTTAGTTAAAATAAGAAGGGAAGAAATCGGGACCGAAAATAAACTTTGAAATGGCGAGGAATTCGGTTTAATGATGTTCGGTTTGGCGAGGTTCTACTGTATTACAGCCTCACAGTGACCTGGCTCGTTTGGCCATTACGAAACTTTAGCTTACATATGCCCCAAATAAAGCACAGACTTTAAGGGTAACACCTCAATGTGTACACTGCCTACTCTGTTGGGCTGTCTCAATTAGTTTGAGTCTGTGGTTCATTGATACATGGCCTTAGTTGCCCTACCTAGCTTAGCATTTACCTCCACTTATAGTGGAAAATTTCCATGGCTCCCCAGTTCCATGAAACTACCTTCAGCCTTATGGCTACCCCTAGTTCCATGAACTACCTTCAATTTTATGGCTACTCCCAGTTCCATGAAATTACATTCAGCCTTATGGGTACCCCCAGTTCCATGAACTACCTTCAGCCTTATGGCTACCCCTAGTTCCATGAACTACCTTCAATTTTATGGCTACTTACATTCAGCCTTATGGCTACCCCTAGTTCCATGAAACTACCTTCAGCCTTATGGCTACCCCTAGTTCCATGAACTACCTTCAATTTTATGGCTACTCCCAGTTCCATGAAATTACATTCAGCCTTATGGGTACCCCCAGTTCCATGAACTACCTTCAGCCTTATGGCTACCCCCAGATCCAAATACAGTCCATTTACGATAATTCGGAATGCGATTTTTCGTTTTGACGGAATAATTCGAATAAAAAAGTCCCGTCAAGTTATATATATATCTCATTTAAAATAAATGCAATAATATGTTTTACAATTACTCGGATAAATGCAGCAATTCGAACTTTATTACAGACCCAACAAGCAATCAAGTTCTTGATCAATGACACAACAGTTCGGATGCTGTGTCATCGTAATTCACACGCATGCGTATTTTTCACACCTATGTTGATTGGCGGTCATTTCAATTAAGGTGATGCAAACTGTTGAGAATCATCTGTTGACACGTGTCACCTGATTGTCAAGAGTGTTAACAAACAAACAGAGTGAGTTCTTATTTAATTATAAATACAGTGAGTGTTTGAACCTCACTTTACTTTTGTCGTATGCTCTGCAAGAGTAATATCATGCTATCAATAACAAAGATGCGTAGATTACAGATGTATTTGCATTTATTATTCCGAGTAATTCAGTGAAGGGCCCAGGTCAGCTGGGAGGATAGCTGAATAGAGATAGGTAATTTTCAATTTCCAAGTAATTCAGTGAAGGGCCCAGGTTAAAAATAAGGCTTGTAAAAAATTGTTTTTGTTGACCATGTTGTGCTTTAATATGAAATTTATGATTTTTATGCAGAATAAAATAAAACATAACAGTATTCTATATTTTTTAAACATGCATATGATGTGTATTTCTTACAAATACACAAAATGTCCACCGGTAGGTAAACACGGTAATTCGGATGACACGATTTTTTTAACATTTCAGTCAGTCCGCAGACCATTCGAATTATCGTAAATGGACTGTAACTACTTTTAGCCTTACAGCTATCTCTTGTTCCATGAAACTGCCTTCACCTTTCCCCAATTCCATGAAACTACCTTCAGACTAAGGCTACCCAGAGTCCGAGAAACTGCCTTCAGCCAACACTCAGTTCCACAGAACTGCCTCAGTAGGCAAGCCTCAGTGATTAGCCATGGTCATCGCAGCTGAGTCCCCAGCTTACTGCATTTGATGGTGCTAGTCAAGCCTGCTTACGCAAATATCAGGATAATTACTGTATGTATTTCATGTGTCATAAACTAGAAATTTGTTCATAATAAATAATCAATGTTGAATATTTGCATTCTTCTTATAAATTGTGCTCTTTAAAAGGATTAAAAAAAGGATTCAGTGTGTCTGGATAGCCTGATAGATAATGCACTGGCTTTTAAGCATTATAATAAGCAATACAACAGAGCTCAAATTCCATCAACAATACTTAGTGCTAAGTAATACTTAAAAATTTTGAATTTGGCAGAATCTTACAAAATATTCGAGTACATTAAATGAATATTTATCTTGAAAACTAACAGTTAATTTGTTAAGAAAATAACAATTTCAGAATTTTTATTGGTTAAATTAAATACAAAGAGAATCATTATTGAGAATTAATTATCCTATAAAGACATTTAAATCATTTATCTACCTACCTTATCATCAACTTGAACAGACATTTAATCCTTGTGTAGTGAAACTAACACAGCTTTTAATTCATGTAAAAGACATTGACTGTGAGTCAGATTGTTACCTTATTTATGTGTATTACATATGTACAAAGGTTACATTTTGTTTCCCCCTGCTAATTCTCACGTGTACCTTATTGAAGTGTATATTGTAAAGGGTTTTTATTAGGATCCTTAAGTTATTTAATAATTTTCATGTATAATTAATATGTTAAGGTTAGATTCTATATATTTTTTAAATACCATTTTTGTGTTACTAGGCCTGGAATTCTAGTAATGTCCCTAAGTCTTTAATGGCCGTAATTTTTGTTTACAGTTTTAATGACGTCATAGTTGGCCACTTTAAAGTGACATTGTTTTTGTCACTGGCCATGTATTTCTGGTCGGTCAGCCAATAAATAGTGGCCGGCAGCCCCTTTTCAGCCACTTTCAGCCGGTTGTTACTATATAATGGGTGTCGGCTACATTCTGAGGATAGTCTGAATTAGCTATGGCCGACATTCCATCACATTTTTATTATGAAATTCCTAGTAAATAAACATTATAGGAAGGTTTAAAAATAAAAAGATAAATTGTTTACTTCAAGTTCATATATTTAAGTATTATAATGAGCACTTACAAATATTTAAAGGTCTATTTTAAATTCTAACAACATTCGATTGTGGCACTGTTGGTTGTATTTTGAATATGCACGCTGATTAAATTAAAGACAGAAACGTTACCGTAAGATATATAAATACTGTCTGGCAGATCGTTTATTATAGCGATAGTACTAAAACTAACTTGTGTTTTGAAGAATATTAGGCACTGTACACGTGTGAGATTGAATATTTTTCATTATGTTATGTGCAGAGTAATATTCATTATTGTACATTAACAAAGAATTGATGGATATTTGATATTGATCTGCATTGTTTACAAATGTATATGTAAACAAAATAAAATTTATGTTTAAAGCTGCGCAGTTATGATGTTTATTACCTGACTATATTTATTTTACACAAAACTGAGAGTCTACAGGCGAGCTTTAACAATATGCCCTATAGGCCAACTGGGCCAGGTGTATATGTACTCTGTGTGTGTGTGTGTGTGTGTGTGTGTGTGTGTAATGATTATTGTGATTGTTATTATACATGTCACTTTAATAAACGATTTATTAACGCTAAGCACAGTTTGTGGGATTGAAGTAAGTACCTACCAGCCGTTGATGGTCCACATGCGTACACGGGAGAAGTCTGCACCATGTGACTCCTGGGGCTGTAGATGTAGGTGCTTCATGATGTGCTGCGAACATGAAAAATCACGTGCAGGGATTACGCTGCGTATGCTTCACCATAATAACATGCAGTCAAAGATGGATGAGAGGAAATTACAATTCCAGAACACAAGATAAATTTCTTTGATACTGATTTCTTTCCGATTGAGACACAATTTCACTCCAAAATGAGACACAGAGCTAAGTAAATCAACAAGCACTACTCTGAACACCTAATCTTTATGCTGGTGTAAATTTCCACACATTGTTTGATGGGTTAAAAACATACGCATGCGATTTTGAGCCAATCACTCGTCAGTTTAAATCAGTGGATTATATTTAGTATTGCCAAATCCCTAGGGAAATGGTCTGTAACACAATAAAAGAAAAACACAATATTTCATGAGAGGGACAATGCACTCTTCCATTTTTTGCAATGAAAATTAAAGACCCCTCTATTCCATTCCATTCATCAATATCACAAACAAAATCATGTTTTCTTTTGTATAAGCCAGGTCCAAAATAGAGTACCTGCTCTTTTGCACAAACCAAGTCAACCATTGACCACCTATTATCCCAGTGCAGCTATTGATAGTCTGTAAGTCAATTAAATACATCTTTAAACACTGGAAAGATCTTACATGCCTTTTTTTTCAACACCAGTCCTGCATTCTGTAACCATCAACAATTTAAAACAGGAGCATCTGCATCCCTGTAATATCATAGCATGCAGAATGCAAGCAGGGAACCAACTTGTTACCGTTTGTTTACTAGAGCATCTGTTAGTACAAGACTGACAAGTTTTACTTAATGTGGATTTAAATGAAGCAATTTTCATTCACTTCTAAGATACTGTAACAATATGGTGAACTTTACACTTTGAAACTGTTTACTAGCCTATGAAACTGTTTATGACACAATAAAATTGTTTACTACACTATGAAACTTTATTTACTACACTATGACACTGTTTACAACACTATGAAACTTTATTTACTACACTATGACACTGTTTACAACACTATGAAACTTTATTTACTACACTAGACACGTTTCCAATAAACACCATGCCCACACGGGCAGCCGTAGACCTTGGGGGTAAAGGTCATCTGAAGGTCATTGTCACCTGGTGGGTAGAGTGATTTTTCTTCACAAAAATTTGAGTATGAAGTTCCTGTATGAGTACATGTGAACTATACCCCAGTATTGGCCTGTTCCTATGTACCCCAGTAACGGCCGGTTCCTATGTACCCCAGTATCGGCCTGTTCCTATGTACACCAGTATCGGCCTGTTCCTATGTACCCAGTATCGGCCTGTTCCTATGTACCCCCAGTATTGGCCTGTTCCTATGTACCCCAGTATTGGCCTGTTCCTATGTACTCCCATATCGGCCTGTTCCTATGTACCCCCCGTATCAGCCTGTTCCTATGTACCCCAGTATCGGCCTGTTCCTATGTATCCAAGCTTACCACAACGTGGTCCCAGTTCTGCATCATCAGTATGTCTGCCTGGTCGATGATCAACACCTCGATAGAGTTCAGGAAGTCATAGTCCCTATCTTTGTCACTGAAACACCATCAAGTCATATCAACTCATTCAAGGTTAGGCAAAAAAAAAAGTTCCAAAAGGTAAAAAAAGGAATTTTCTTTTTTTTAAAGCTGGAAAGGTAAATAAACTTTAGGGCCAGTCGTTTAAAAAGAGGATTGTTCGGGAGACCAGACATGGAACCATTTTTTTATTTTTACCTTACTGTTTGTTTGTATGGATTCAACGTCCCCATCAACAGTATTCCACCTATTTAGAAACACTTTCTTACATGAGACAAAACTGTTTACAGTGCCAGTTCACTGATATTTCAAGCTGTACACATGTGGCATGATATCACATCCAGTCACATAGCATACCATAACTGTGACATATAGTAAACCAGTCCTGAAACTGCTTTTATATCTAGTGAGTTAGGCTCAAAACCATGGAGAAATATCAACTAGAAATATCAAATAATTAATACTCCAACACAGCACTTGGACGCAGAAATGAAGGCTTATCAATCAGAGAAGGTATCTTTTAGCAAATTCTGGTGCTACTTTGTTCCCTTGCCAATGTACTTATATATATACTCCTATGCTCTCCGCTGCTTTACCTACCCTTCTGTTCCAATAAGCGTCCTGAGGCCCAGGGGAGAGGCCAGGATGATATCAGCATTGTAGAATTTGGTGTACAGTTTCAACGTTTTCTTGGCCACACCGATACCAATACGGAAATGGTCATCCATGTTACCGTCAAATATTGCATCATAATCCTCTGAAACAATACAAAAACTTTGGTAAATAAATCTTAGGGTATAAATCTGATGGCCTCAAATTTATCTAAGTTTACTGTCTATTCTAAATGTTTGTTTGTTTGATTGGATTTAACATCCAACCGACAGTATTTCAAGTCATTTGAAGACTGTGTCTACTTGAGACAGATATAGTGCTGCCACATAGCAGTATAATACCGTAGACATGTGGCATGATACCACACCCAGTCACATTATCCTGACACAGGACCAACTAATCCTGGAACTACCCTTATATACTGAGCACCAAGCAAAGAAGCTATAGATAGCAGTACCATATTTTACAACTTTGGTATGTTGTTGCAAGGATCGAACCCTAAACATCCCAATTCTGGGCCAGATACTCTAACCACTTGGCCACTAAGATCGGTCTTATCCTAACTATATTAGAAAACCAAGTCTTTATCACAAAAGTGAATTGTTGTTTTATTTAAGCTGAAGAGGTCCAATATATGATAGGTCACAAAGTAGACAGTTTATATCACATACTGTGATCTTAGGTAGAGCTAAATGTTTCCTTCCAAGGCTGATTCCCATATAAATATAAGACTAATAAACATATTCTGAGCTTAAATTATTACTGAAGGCCAAACATAATTTTATTCACTGTTTTCAGCAGCAATATAATAAACCTTTCCAGTTTTTTTCCAAGAAAACACTTCCATTGCCATTCCATGTTTTCCATGACGCACAAAAGTGTCCATTTAGACTATTAAATCAACTTTATGACTCCCACATATTTCAAAATACATCTCGTGGATTATTTTCCTTTCATGGAATAGGTCATTTGTTCAAAAAACAGAAACACAACAAACCCATCTGTTTTGTGTAAACCAGGTATACCATTGATCACAACAAATCCCAGTGTTGTGATTGGATAATCGGATCACTTCATTTGAATACAGTTAAACCTGTCTTAAATGGTAAGTCAGGGGAACAAGAGAAAGTGGCCGTGTAACAGGTGACTGCTAAATGAAGTTTAAATATAGCACAAAATGCAACAGTTTGGTAATATTAAAATTGACCGCTAAATACAGGTTGACTGCTTAGTACAGGTGGCTGCTAATACAGGTTTAACCATATTTCTGTAAACATTGGAAAGGTCCTGATCTGGTTGAGATGTGCTCTGAATAGATGAAAAAAGATGTGTCTACCACATACACTCAACCGAATTTGCTTTTAGAAATGCTTAAACTGAGTGTATCTGTACAAGTATTAGAGCTCATCTTAACTTTAACGTCTTATAGGTAGTTTACAACAACATGGATCTGGGATCGCTAACCTGATAACCAGGTATTAATGGGATTTTAAAGGAGATGATCCCTGTAAAGTTTTCCCTATATGCATAAAAGGCAAATAAGCCCCGCCCCAGGCAGCCATGTTTTTTAATGGATCGGAATAATTTTAGCAACTTTGGTAGAGGTTGACCCAAGGAACATCTGTACCAATTTATTTTAAAATCTGGCCAGTAGTTTTGAACGAGATGATTTTCAAAGTTTTCATATTTTTTTTCTTTTTGTTGACATGGCAACCAGAGTTCTACATGGATCAAGTTTATTTTAGCAACTTTTGTGAAGGTTGACCCAAGGATCATCCCTGCCAATTTTAATCAAATTCTGTCTAGTGGTTTTAGAGGAAATGTTGATTAAAGTTTTCCCTATATACATATAAGGCAAATAAGCCCCGCCCCTGGCGGCCATGTTTTTTACAGATCGGAAATTTTTTTAGCAACTTTGGTAGAGGTTGACCCAAGGAACTTCTGTACCAATTTATTTTAAAATCTGGCCAGTAGTTTTGAACGAGATGATTTTTAAAGTTTTCATATTTTTTTTCTTTTTGTTGCCATGACAACCAGAGTTCTACATGGATCAAGTTTATTTTCACAACTTTTGTGAAGGTTGACCCAAGGATCATCCCTGCCAAGTTTAATCAAATTCTGTCCAGTGGTTTCAGAGGAGATGTTGTTTAAAGGTTTCTCTATATACATATAAGGCAAATAAGCCCCGTCCCTGGCGACCATGTTTTTTTACGGATCGGAATAATTTTAGCAACTTTTGTAGAGCCTCAACCAAGGAACATTCAAATAAGCCCCGTCCCTGGCGGCCATGTTTTTTTACGGATCGGAATAATTTTAGCAACTTTTGTAGAGCCTCACCCAAGGAACATTCCTGCCAAGTTTCATTAAATTCTGTCCAGCGGTTTCAGAGGAGTTGTCGTTTAAAGAAAATTGTTGACGACGCACAACGAACGATGCACGACGACGGACGATCCTAAAAGCTCACTTGAGCACAAAGTGCTCAGGTGAGCTAATAATATGGAAATTGGGCTCTGCCCCCTGCCAGCCATAAATCCTATGCATACTTTTGGACAAGAATTTTCAAAATTTGTACTATATACATTTAAAGAAAATGGGCTTCGTCCCCTGGCAGCCATGTTTTTCAACTGATCAAAATAATTAAAAAATCTTGGAACATCTGTGTCAAATAACTTTGAAATCCAGCCAGTACTTTTGGACAAAAGGATTTTTCAAATTTGTACTATAAACATATAAGGAAAATGGGCTTTGCCCCCTGGCGGCCATGTTTTTCAACGAATCAAAATAATTTGAACAATCTTGATAAAGAGTGACCTAAGAAACATCTGTGCCAAATAATAATCCAGCCAGTCCTTTTGAACAAGAAGATTTTTTTCAAATTTGTACTATATACATATAATGAAAACAGGCTCTGACCCCTGGCAGCCATGTTGTTGTTTTTTTATAGATCAGAATAATTTGAACAACCTTGGTAGAGGGTTACCCAAGGAACATCTGTGCCAAATTATTTTGAAATCTGGCCAGTACTTTTGGAGGAGAAGATTTTCAAAGTTTTCATATGTTTTTTCTTTATGTTGCAATGGCAACCAGAGTTCTGCATGGAATTAAAAAATTTTAACAACTATAAAAGGGCATTACCCAAGGAACATTCCAGTGAAGTTTCTTTAAAATTGGCCTAGTGGTTTAGGAGGAGATGTTGTTTACATGGGTGAAAGTTGAAAATTTTGGAAATCCTGAAAATGAAACTGGGGGTCCAGGGGGCAGAGGGGGGCAAAGCCCCCCGAAATTCCATGAATGTAGCTATTTTGGAACCATTTAAAGCAAATACAAACTACCTCTCATGTAAGTTCAATTGGACATTTTGTTATACAAAAAAAGTTCTAAAATTTATATATATATTAATAATATCTTTAAAAATCAATTAAATGCAAGAATGACTTAGGAAATTCCTCCTTGAGCTGAAACAAAATGCTTAACCTAATGTTGTAATTTCAAACTCTTCATATATGATCATTTTACAATGATCTCCTTAGTTGTTTTCTGGGCCATTAATTTCAAAACTTGATTTGATATTAAAAAAATAAGTTTGAACTTGGTTTGTAATGTTCTTTATAACAATGCCTTAAGCACATCTTTCCGCATGATCTATAATTAAGTGTCCTCCAACAAACTTCACAAAAAGCGATCCCACCTACCACCGTCCCCATTTTTCTCCGTCTTCGTCGATTTCATTTAGCAATTGCCATCGCCACTTATTTTTTACGTCTACCTCAAGATCGTTCGAATTGTACCCTGGGGGTAAATACTTAATGTTGTCTAAGTAACGTTGTCACGATAACTGTTCTTTCACTTAGAACTGTTTACATTCGCCGCCATTGTCGATATTATAAACGGTGTCACATGAAAATTCGATGACGTGAAATTCTTTAGCGCTCTTTTGATTGGATGATAAATGTAAATGAAATGTTGTGATTGTTTCAAAAATGTATTTATAGCTTCACGGGGTTTCCATATCAAGTACCTTATGGATTGTAGCAGAGGAGGATACTCCCACGGCGCAGCAGTTGCAAATTTTAACAAAAAGACGTCTGTAATCTAGAAAGAGTGTGTGTATATGCGGCACTCGAAAATCTGATGACGATGCCTGCTATCGATACAATGTCTACCCACCCCCCATTTCTCAACGGATTTATGCGATTTGGAAAAATGGCCTCGGCAACCATAGAAAATCCGGAATTCCGGTATAATCCGGAAAACTTTCACCCATGTGTTTAAAATTAAAAGATGGCAACAGACAATGGACATTGACCAATCCTAATAGCTCACCTTGAGCATGCTGTGCTCAGGTGAGCTAAAAACAATAACCCCTACTTATTATAGATCTTAAATGACCATCCCTTACCTGGTTTCAGCCCTTTCTTAGGAGGTTCATCTTCAGGTGCAATCCCATATTCTTCATAAAACCTCTTTTTATTGGCCACAAAACTCTAAAATACAAAATATAGCCTATTCAAATCAGGTATAAAAGGGCAGAAAAGAAACAACAAATATCTTATGATATGAAGGAAAATAAGACTACGCCCCCTGGTGGCCATGTCTTTTAATGGATCCAAATATTTTTAACAATATTGGTAGAGAGTAAGGCAAAGAACATATGTGCCAAAAATACTTTGAAATCAAGCCAATATAGAGAACTTTTGGATTTTTCACACTTGTACTATATGCATATAAGGCAAACGGGCTATGCCTCCTGTTTTTCAACGGAACCAAGTAATTTTAGCAATCTTGGTAGAAAGTGAGCCAAGGAACATCTGTTCCCTTTTGGATGCCATGACAAAAGACTTCTATCATGGAATTTAGGTCTTTGAACAACTTTGATAGACCAAACACTATTCCTGTTAAGTTTTATGAAAATTTACCCAGATGTTTAGGAGGAGATGTTGTTTTAAGTAAAATGCTGATGATGGATGACAGACATTCATCAGTCTCAATAACTCACTTTTGAACACATTGTGCTCAGGTGAGCTAAAAAAAAATCAGACCAGACAAAAAAGGAATCAGTCTCAAAGAACAAGAAAAATGCCCAGAAAAATATCAACTCAATATACCTACTCCAGTTCACACCCATACCTGATCAGTAGGATTCAGCAGGTGGGTAAAGGTGTCCACCACTTTTTTCGCTGACTCTCGGAATGGGAGGATCATGAGGACCTTTGGTCGTGTCAACCCCTGGTCACGGTACTCCCTGGAACACAAACAAGATGGTATTTCTTACAAAGGTAGAGTACTGCACTTAGGGTATGGGGTCATAAGATGGGTCCCCATTTTTTAAGGATTTGGGAACTGTGGTCCAGTGGTAGCATACATGACTGCTTGTCTGATAGTTTTGGGTTTGAACCCCATTGTGGAGCAAGAATCTTTCATGGCCTTCCCAGGCAGAAAGTACTGGACCAACCCAGGAGATCTTTGATTAGTACAAATTTTTAAGAATTAATTTTTTTAGATCAATGTAAAAAGTTAGTTTCAACAAACAGCATAATTTTCCAGATTGTCTGCATCACCGCTTATGTACAAAAATCCTCCAGCCAATTATACATTGAATGTATGGAAATACTTTGGAATTTCTATCATAACTGATAAAAATATTGAAAGAGTAGCTGAATTTACAAGGCAGATATTTTCATTTTGTCTATATGTTTGTACAAGTAACGTTTGTTCGAACAACTGTTTTATATACATGTATGATTATACCAAAAGAAGAAGACAAAGTAAAAAGTTTCATTCTTTTTTTTTTTCATTACATACCTCATGATGACAAAGCATGCTGGGTAAGAACATGGTTTCCTACCTGATGATGCTTCAGCGACTTAACCTTTACCTCATGAATATTCATGTACAAAGTTTTGACTTCATGAATATTAATTAACTGAACTGAATATTAATTAACTGAACTTTAAATGGTATATGAAACAGAGAAAATGAGTCTTTATGAAGTAAAGGTTCTTCAGTGCTTTAATAGTGAACTTAATTATCAGTACTTAAACATGATAGTGCAATAATTTATGATACGGCAAAACACACTTACTCGTCCACAGAAATCTGGCCTTTTTGTTTGATCTTTGAATTATGGTTGATGATTCTCTTTCTTGTCCTGTACAAAAATGAACATGCTTAAATTTTAAACTACATTTAACATTACGTTATTACAATTCATATAGAATTGTAAGTTTAGCATATTATGATATGAGATGCAATCCAGTGTTCAAGGCCACATTCACAGTAAAAACATAACAAGAACTATCGCTGAATGTGATTAATATCACTGCATACCACTCTGACACAGAAAAGGGGATCAATTCTTGCAAAATTCTTGTGACAGTTATCTGCACTTGTCTGCTGATTGGTCTTATCATGATAAATCATTATTCCAAGTGTGGAGGTATTAACATCAATTGTCTTACTTCATGGAATGTGAGAGTAGAACAGGAAGTAACGGGATGGGACTGGACATGATGTGACATGACACTGACAGGATGTAATGGGTTGTGACCAGCAAGATTTCTATATATAGCCCCCACTCATGTGTAGCGGGGGTATAACAATTTAAACCTGTATCAAGAGCACCACAGCCAACACTCATCTGTTCAGTTTTTTTTTTTAAATGGGGAGATAAATCAAGTCAAAATTGACCTAAGTTGTTGCCCTTGATGACGCCACCAACATCAACAATGACACCAGAGTGATGACAGTTCATCAACTTTTTTTTCATTGAAAAACAGATGAGCTTAAAAATGCACCAAGCAAAGCTCCCTGGCATTTCGTGCTAGTTTCAGCACAGGACTTTTAAAGGAATGGGGAGACTGGGGTCAGAATATTATGATTAGGTGTGATGTCATGCCACTTGCCCATATGTTTTAACACCAATGTATATCTCCAAGAATGATGAGTCTCCAATTAAGTGAAAAGAATTTAAGATGTAAACATTGAAACAAATTAGCAATAAAAAAAAGACTTAAGAGAAACCAATAAGAAACTTTTTAGTTCTTTTTTAGTTCTCTAAACAGTTTACATAAAAATGTTGATGGCCAATCAAATTGTTCCTTACATAACAATCCAATCAAATTATTCCTTACATACACAATCCAACCAAATTGTTCCTTCTATACACAATCCAATCAAATTGTTCCTACATACACAATCCAATCAAATTGTTCTTTGCATACACAACCAGTATGACACAAACTTTCAGAGCAAGACATCCAAGGAACTTAGTCATTGAGTCCAAAGTTTTCAATTATATCTAAGATTCTTATTTCAGGCTAACTTGTTGCAAAAACTGGAGTCTCTGACTCCCTTAAGTGCTGAATACTGCATTACTTTTGTATGTTATTGCTATGACAGGGATGGCTCTATTAACAAATTTATTCAAAATAAGGGACATAACTGTTACTTACTTCAAAATGTGATTCAGAGCATGGAGGCAGTAGGTCAGCAAGATTTCTCCCCCATTTCTAGCAGATCTTTCTGTGTACAGGATGTCCTGAATATGATACAGAAAATATTCCTCAGTAATTTGCCATAACTCTTGGTTCATTTATGACTATTCTGACTGAGTTGCACTGCTGATAAAGACAAAAATAGTTAAATAAAATATTCCCATAAAAAAACAACAGAAAATGTCTATGTATAAACAAAGTATTTTACTGTTTGAAATATACAAAGATATTTAAAAACAAGAGGGCAATGATGGCCCTAAATAGCTCATCGATTACAGATGAGCAACATATGTTGCAATTTTCATATTTTCTCATAAACACACACATTCCAACAATTTTGAGAAAAATTTGGCTAAAAATGTGACCCCCTGTGATGTAAACAAGATTTTACAAAGATTTGACATAGTGACCTTCTTTTTGACCCTGCCCCACCGATGATTGAACTTGACCGAAACATCATGGCAAACATTCTGATAAAGTTTGAGAAAGATTCCGCTAAAAATGTTGCCCCTACAGCGTAACCAGGATTATACTAAACCAAACATTGTCAAGATGAACATTCTAAGCAAGTTTGAGAAAGATTGACCCAAAACTGTGGTCTGTTGAGTATAAACAAGAATTATCCAAGATTTGACCTAGTGACCTACTTTTGACCCCATCCCACCCATGATTGAACTCAACCGACACATTATCAAAACATGCAATTTGAACAAGTTTAAGAAAGATTAAATCAAAATTGTGGCTTCTAGATTGTAAACACTAAAATTGTTGACATTTTTTTATAATTAAAGGGCCATTACAACTGACGTAATAGACCGATATAAGCCATAATCAAATTTAAGAGATTATGGTCATAAACTTTGTCATAAAGATCGAAGATGATTGCTTAAGAAATAAAGATGCTAGAGTGTAAACAAAGTAAAATCTGACATTTTTTTTATACTAAAAGGGGCATAACTCCTGATCTAAATGCCCAATATCAGCCAGTATTGTGAGCAAGTTTTGGTAAAATACAGAATTGAGTCCAGAAGCTTTACAAGGACACTATTTGGCAACCTGCTGTTAGTGAATTCTTAACACGCTTTGTTTTTCATTTGGGTTGTTTGTTTGTTTGTTGGGTTTAGTATAACAGCAACAATATTTCAGTCATTTGGAGACAATGTAAGCTTGAGACAGATATAGTGCTGCCACACTGCAGTATCATGCCATTAACATGTGGCATGTTACCACACCCAGTCACATTATCCTGACACCAAGCCAACAAACCCTGGAACTATCCTTATATGCTGAGCGCCAAGCAAGGGAGCTATACCAGAACCATTTTTTACGATTTTGGTATGTCGCGGCCAGTGAACCCATTTAGGGTGTATAAAGAATAAAGTGATTAACAAGAGCTGTCAGAGGACAGCACGCTTGACTATTCAAAATGCTTGTTGGTAAATCAAATGAAATCTATTTCAATTCTTGCCCTTCACATACCCTGTATATAATAATAGTCAAAAATGATATACCTTGATAGTCTGATACCCCTTAATATTTTTATGATGTCTAAATCAATCCCATGCCTAGTTACTGAGACATACGCACAATACCACTGTGCATGCAAAACTTTAACCAAAAATCCAAGTTAGAAAAGGGCCATAATTTGTATAAAATTCAGTCCAAAAGTTATCCTCCTTAGTTTTGCTGATGCCCCTGAACATATTTATAAACTTTCAAGTCAATACCATAAATGGTTATTGAGATATAAGGTTGATAGTAACTTGCATGCAAAACATTAACCAAAAGCTGCAACGCCAACGCTGACGCCGACGCCAGGGCGACTGCAATAGCTCTCATATTCTTCGAATAGTCGAGCTGAAAACTCATGACATACCTGGTAATTATTTATTACAGAAAATAGCCCCTGTTCAAAAGAGGTTAACCCATCATTTTTTGATGCAGCATCCTTCCGCAACTTTTTATTGACTGCTGAAATATTGGTACATAAGGATTCCCTGACCTGTAAAGTACATATGAAATGAAAGATGACATCACTGTTTTTGTTGTTTTTTAGTGTAAGTGTTTTTCTTTTTACAAACTTTTCATAAATATTGTCTATATGCAATTTAAAGGATAAGACCCCTAGATATTATTCTTTTGTACTAAATTGCCAAGTGGAATAAATACATACAACCACGTTTCAAATGATAAAATTAGTAACAAGCATTTATGCATGAATGTGTATTCTAATTCCTTTATTTAACTTTATTTGTATTAAGTATGTCTGAATGCTTTAAAAGAGAAAATACATTACTTATTTAAGGTAAAGTCGGTAAAGTCCCAGTAATGGTTCCGCTATGTTTCGGACCACTTAACCTCAACCAAGATAACCAAGGTACTCTAAAACATTAGGAAACTTTGGTTATCTCTGAAAGTCCAATAAATCTGAAATGTAGCGGAACCATTACAGGGACTTTACCTTAAAATGTTTACCAAAATCATTTCCAGTATTTATGAGAAAGTTGTTGTTTTGGAGTTTACAGTCACTACATCAGTCATATAGTGATGTCCAGCTAATTACAGGTGAGGAAGATTCTGACCACTGACCAACCGTAAGCCAGCTGAAGGGCTTTTTCAAACAAAGTCTAAGTGATTAGACTTGGAATCTAATCCCTGCCCCCCACACACCGAAATTTGAATAAATAATTAATTATCAAAAACAAAATTTCTAACAATAAAGCAGAGCCAAAGGGAATGTGTTTTATACATACATGCAAGTTAGGCAGGTGTTTTTCGACCCTGTGTGAAGGTTTAAGTCGCGTCTTGTCATGTTTCCACTGGTAGACACCTGCCCCAACTCCAGCCACCTAAATAAGAGGGATGCAATTCAGATTTAATCAATTACAACATGGACAGGAAAGTGAGAGTGCATCAAGAATGGCATTCATGCAAACTATATGACCTTTTTTTTATCGAAAAATTTATAAATCAAAATTAAAATTCAGAACCTTATCCACATATAAGTAACAATAATATACTATGGTTGCAACAGTATTCAATTTTTAGCGACATTCAGCTTATAACAGGTGGAGAACAATCCCAATGCAAAGATGCACTCAGGTAGAAACACCAACCTACGCAAGTCTGCTATGAGCAATGAGAGGCTAAATGATTTACATTAAAAGACCTGGTGTGTTCTTAACAAGACTTGGTGTGTTCTAACAAGACTTACATTTTATATTAAAAGACTTGATGTGCTCAAAACAAGACTTGGTGTGTTCAAAATTCTACTTCAAGATACAAATCAGAAAACTTTAAACGAGAATTATCAATGAAGATTATGAATATCCCCAGATACTGCTTTGTCACAGTTACTCTTACCATGTTAGTCTTGAGATATATAACAAAGGGCCATAACTCAGGAAAATTAAGTGAATCAGGACATGCCAACAATATGAGCAACTAGGCTTGGTACTTGTAAACATTCATTACAATCTGAATAGGTTGCACAAATCTCATCTACAGACAGACAGATGGACGTGACTCCAATAAAGCCCCCAAATACTTCGAATCATGGGGTATAAATAGCAACTGATATGGCTATAACCTTCATTTCTTCCTTCTTGCAAGCCTTGCAAGCACCAAGCTCCTCAGCAACTTCCTCATCAAGCACTTTCTCAAAATGCTGCATAAATGGATCTGAAGTGACAAATTAAATATCAATAGGTTTCTTTTACATACTTCATATTGTTGTCATCAACTTCTTTCATTCATGTAAGACAATAAGTATTCCTTGGAACACATGTGTCAATTTGCTGAGAGAAGCATAATGGAAAAAATGTGACAAAGAGATTGAGAATGTATAAGCATATTCATGTTCTATGCATGTGTTTATTTAGTATTTATGTTTCTAATTTACTTGTTAGCATTACAACATAAATTAACAAGAGCACCAACACTCATCTGTTAGGTTTGTTGTTTTTTCTTAAGGAAGAAAAATAAGGTCAAAATGGACCTAACAGTTATGGCTCTTGATGAGAATGTAGCCCTTGTGATGGTGAATAAGTATATGAAGTTTAATGGTAGACGGTTTAATAGTTTCGAAGTTATTGCCAAGGTTAAAGTTTTTCAAAACAACACCAATGACAACAACACAAGAGTGATGACAATACCTTGACCTTTTTTCTTTGAAAAACAGAAAAGCTAACAGTTGTGACATTCTTTGGAATTCTATAGTTCCACAGTTTTTATGATTATCCCATGATCCACATTCAGCTTAATGCTATGTTATAATCTTGGAACATAAGCCAAGGTCCGAAGGTAAAACCCCATCAGACCATTTTCAGAACATTGGAGTGTTGGGAAGAATGTTAAAAGTTTCAATCTGATACATGCAATGGTTTCCATGATATAGCTCTGATAGTACTAGCATGCAAAACTTTAACCAAAATTCCTAGTTTCAAAATATAATTTATAAATTATTCTGCCAAGAGTCATATCTTACTTGATTAAAACTTATTTGTAAGGCAATTAACAAGGAAGAAACTGGCATTTTGAAAATAAAATCTACATCAGTGTCTAGAATTAATTTATACCTCCTGTTTGAAGAGAATCTTCCTCATCACTTTTGTCCTCACTGTCATATCCCTCCAGATCCTCATCCCCGCTCCCCTCTTCATCCTCCTCTTCCTCACTGTCCTCACTAGTTCCGTTGTCATCCTCATCTCCCTCAACCTGCTTAGACTCTGCTTCTTCATCTTCTAAATCCTCGTCATCATTTCCTTCATCACCAACCTCCTTTTCATCATTTTCCTCTTCTTCATTCTCGCTCTCTTCATCTGCATCTTGTAAATATTAAGAAAGGGCTAGACACATCATATAAATAAAACAAGAGGGCCAAGATGGCCCTGTGTCGCTCACCTGAGTAAGATGGCTGTGTTAGGCATAATGACAAAAAATCTGGCATCTAAAAGTGTTTTTCTAACATTTGACTAAGTGACCTACATATTGATCCTACCTGAATTTGCACTCAACTGGGAATTCATGCAGTCATCATTCATATTAAGTTTAATGAAGACTGGGACAAAAATGTAGGCCTCTAGAGTGTTCACAAGGTTTTTCTTAGATTTGACCTGGTGACCTAGTTTTTGACCTCATGTGACTCATTTTCAAACTCATCCAATATATCAATTAGACAAACATCCTGACCAAATCTATTGAAGATTGGGCTAAAACTGTGGCCTCTAGAGAGTTCACAAGGTTTTTCTTAGATTTAACCTGGTGACCTAGTTTCTGATCCCACATGACCCAATTTCAAACTCATGCAAGATATCATGTAGACAAACATCCTGACCAAACTTTATGAAGATTAGGCCAAAACTGTGGCCTGTAGGGTGTTCACAAGGTTTTTCTAAGATTTGACCTGGTGACCTAGTTTTTGACCCCACATTACCCATTTTCGAACTCATCCGAGATATCATGTAGACAAACACCCTGACCATTTTTCATGAAGATTGGGCTAAAACTGTGGCCTCTAGAGTGTTCGCATGGTTTTTCTAAGATTTTCCCTGGTGACCTAGTTTTTGACCCCATGTGACCCAATTTCAAACTCATCCGAGATATCATGTAGACAAACATCCTGATTAAGTTTGATGAAGATTGGGCCAAATTTGTGGCCTCTAGAGTGTTCACAAGGTTTTTCTAAGATTTGACCTAGTGACCTAGTTTTTGACCCCACATGACCCAATTTCGAACTCATCCGAGATATCATGTAGACAAACATCCTGACCAAGTTTCATGAAGATTGGGCCAAAACTGTGGCCTCTAGAGTGTTCACAAGCAATTACGGACGACGGACGACTGACGACGCACGACGCACGACGGACAAAAGGCGATCACAAAAGCTCACCCGAGCACAAGTGCTCAGGTGAGCTAACAAAATCATACTAACACTTCTAGATGTATCCTCTTTTTATTTTGATAAGCATTATAATGCATTGTAATCAAAACCCCTTTTCTTGCCTTTCCTTAACAAGAGGGCCAAGATGGCACTGAAGATGCTCATCTGAGAAAAACTGCCTTCATTGCCTGTACAAATCACTAAATTTAGCATAGCTGTACTGAATGTACAATCCATGAGATTGTTTCAATTTCACAACCCAATAGTACCTGTGGTTAAAATTTGAAGTCAAACTTGACTGGGAGATTATGGCTATAAACAATGTCAATGAAACTTCAAAATGATAGCATAAGAAATGAAGATGCTAGACTCTAGCAGCTAGAGTATAAACAGTAAATCTGGAAATTTTATAAATCAAAGGGCCATTAACTCCTGACCTAATTATCCAATATCAGCCATAGTCGATCTTGGCCTGCAAATATCAGCCATAGTCGATCTTGGCCTGGAGATTATGGATATTAACATTATCATAAAGTCTAAAGTTGATTGCTTAAGAAATGAAGAAGCTAGAATGCAAACAAAGTTAAATCTGGCAAATTTTAATATCAAAAGGGGCATAACTCCTGTCCAAATAGACTGATATCAGCCATAATCTAACTTGGCTATAAACATTTTTATAAAGTTTAAAAATGATTGCTTAAGAAATGAAGATGCTAGAGTGCAAATAAATAAAGTGAAATCTGGCAAATTTTAATAATAAAAGGGGTTTATCTCCTGACCTTATTGGCCGATATCAGCCATAATCAAACTTGGCCAAGAAATTATGGCTATAGACATTGCCTAAAAGTTTGAGGATGGTAACTTAAGAAATGAAGATGCTAGAGTGCAAACAAAGTGAAATTTGGCATTTCTTAATATTAAAAGGGACATAACTCCTGACCTAATTGGCTAATATCTTCTTAAAATTAAAAGGACATAACACCTGACCTAACTGGCTGATATCAACCATAATTGAACTTGGCCAAAAGAATATGGCTATATATGCTCAGGTGAATTAATAAAAAGGTGAACAGCTAAATAACAAGCATTGCACTGTCAATTGTTGATCTAAACACATATTACTCACACAATTGATTAGGATTGTAAAGAAATGACTTTTCCTTGGTTATTTGGGACTACAAACTTATCAACTTAATTTGGAAATTTTATCTCACAGAAATATAGATTGAAAACAAAAAGCCTAAGAAATATCAAATATTGCAAAAAAAAAGAAAGAGTATCTAAACTTGAACCATTTATTCTAACATCAAAAACAGTAAGCATAACATATGGAAATATTCTTCTAGTTGACATTACTATTATGCTAAATTAATACTTTTTTTTTTTTTGCTTATGTTTGGGGTATTGTTATCCTGATGTAGGCATTAGCCCAAACGTTGTTACAATAATAATGAGAAATTTTCCATGTGTCATTGATGATTTATCTCATATTACTTAGTTCAAATTTTGAATAGGGAATGAGACAACTTAACAAAAGAGTGTCTAGGAATATAAAACAGGGAAATACCTCTGTACGTTGGAGCACTGTTTGTGAGGGTTGAAACAAGCTGTTGATAGGGATTATCTTCCTCATCAGAAGAACTGGACTCTACTTCAGGCTGTAACGTGAAGAGAATGGACTGTAGCTCTCAGCAGTCTTCATGTATAGATGTCTCAACAGAATTTACCAGTAGCCACTGCACAAAACAGTGCTATATAAAGTTAAACTAGGCAAATTTCATATTCAACATTTCAATATACACTGTATTCTTTTTACTTTTTCATGCCAGTCAAACTTTATATACATGTCATGTATACTTATATTCCACACAGTATTCTTTCCACATTCACCTAAGTCTTAGGCAAAAGTTCCATCTAGAAAAAGTCAAAACTTATATATGAATACTTTAGAGGTGTGAAGGTTCAATGATGTCCACTGCAGTGATTTTTTTACAATTTTTGCTGAACAAGGACTGGTAAGGCTAAAAAACGATGAGCCCAATCTGGAAAGTAAGCATCCTACTTTTTGTACATTTTATGCATCCAGTGCATGCACTGAAATCAAAACGTTGAATCTAGGATGCAGGATGCAGGGGTAAAAAAAACAAAAAAACACTGTGACAATGACCACAGATTTTTAGTTAATGAAGTTAATGAGTGAACCCCAATGGGAACAGGAATTTTTCAAGACTTTTTCAGGCACTAAGCACTTGCAGGTACAACCCAGACACCACTGAAAATGGCTAAATGAAAGTTGTAAAAACTTGTTTCACAATCCAGGTAAAAGAAATAAGTTTATACATATAGCTACTTAACTGCTTCATTTTCTTTTCCCTAAACAGTTTGAACAAAAATGTTTATAACTTTATAAACTTACAATGTCTTCTTCATCAGAAACTGTTGTCTCTTCCAAAACTTCCTCATCTTTTGGCCTATAAAATATATATATCAAACATTAGCAAATTACTCAAGGCATATCTATAATATTCATCATATGATATGAGTACCGGTATCAGTAATCACACTCCTCAGGCCTGGATTTACTGGGGGATGGGGGCACGTCCCCCCCCCCCTACATCTGGTTTGGTCATACAAGACCCCCACTGATAGAGCATCTTGCCGCCGATGTCACATGGCTACATCACAAGTGACTGTGTCTGCCTTAAATCTGAATCAGTCAGACACTTTCAGCTTTATACTGTGTAGATCTATATAACAATTAAGTGCCTGAATGTCACAGATGTAGATTAAAGCCCAACAGGTTGTTTTAATGTTTAAATTACCAGGTATGTCTATTTTTTGTATTAAAGAAAATCTTGACACATTTTCCTTAAAATTACAATAAGCACATTGCCCCACTCTCTCTCCTACAATTTTGAGATTTACATGAGTATCTGTTTAAATGAAGAAAAAAAAAGCAAATTTGAAGTAAAAAATGCACAAGAATAGTTTAACCAATGTATTTCAAATCTAATAAGAATATAAACCAATAAAGTTGTTGTTTTTAAACAGAGCACAAAAATATAAATGTAATACTTCATAACTGCATTGCGCCAAGGAAATAATAACCTTACCAATTACTTTTATTACTTTATATTTTCTTTCCTTTTTTCATTTTTATCTAGGTATATATTGAAATGAAATTTTAAGATTACTAAGTTCTCTAGCCGGATTCGAACTTGCAAGCTAGCCTTGCAGCATGCTGCATAAAAGATTGTAGGTAGCACCTTATAAAACATGGATGTGTGGTAAATAACATGACTTTGTACAGATATAGGCTAAAGTAAAAAAAAAATTACCCAGGCAATATTATTATATCGCTCAAGGCTTTGATCCATCGTCTTTAAATTTCAAAATATATTATCTAACTTTAATGGAGTCATATCCAAATGGTCTCTATGAAGAATTGAAAAATAAACAATATTGTTGTGTTGCATGCCTATACATACACCTCTATGCAAAATCTAAACAAAATTTACCATCCTGTTTCATTTTTATTTTTTTTTATCCAAAGGTACCATTTTCAGAAATAAAGAAATAATAAATATTATATTCTCTTTACGAAAAATATTTTGCAAAAGATTGTAAACAAACAGCATTCCGCAAACAAACCCTGATTGTTTTAACTAAATATATTTGAAATATGCAATAAATTCTTATCATACCAAACACATTTTACACACAGTTCTAATTTTTTTATTTTTATTTTGTTTTTGATAATCAAAATAGGTCCTATCAATAAAATCCACATAACTGAAAAACATATTTCAAAGTTTACCTGAATTTTCTATGAAGTAGATCTATTTTGGTTGATCTTGCCAAATTAAAAAGACTTTTACCAAGTGGCTTTGATTTTTTGTCTTCAAATATACCAGGCACCATATTTGTTATTAAATTTAGCATAATTTATCCAGTAAATACCTATACAAATTACAAAAATATTTTTTTTTCTCTCTCTAACCTGATCTGAGTGATACAGATACATGGGTAAATTAAAAAGACTTTTACCGAGTGGTTTTGATTTTTTTAGTCTTCCAATATACCAGGCACCATATTTGTTATTAAATTTAGCATAATGTTTCCAGTAAATACCTATACAAATTACAAAAAAAAAATTTCTCTCTCTAAACCTGAGTGATACAGATACATGGGTAAACGTTTTTAGGAATTTTCCTGAATTTCTGGATTTTCAGATTGCCAAATGACTTCTTATTTTATATAACACTATATAAAAAAAATTGCCAAAATCAGGATTTCATAGGTTTTTAAGCTTCCAACATTTACCCATGTAGACATAATGACCAACAAGTAGAACAGAAAGAAAAAGTTAAAAAACTACTGGGATTTGAACCTACAACCCCAAGTTTCATGGCATTTCATAGTAATTTTTGCCTACCTATGGATGTGTGTGACTACCTTAAAAAAATGTTTCCTCCCAAGATACTATCTATCTATCTCTATATGCTGCCAACATTTTGTTGAGTATTACAGGCAGGAAAAGTGCACGTCGGGTGTTAGTATTTGTGACAAAGTAAGACTGTATAATTATGTTGAAAGTCAGATCAATAAAATGTATGTGTATGGGTTAATAAGTTAGTGAGAAGTTGAGATAAAGTGTGGGTTAACCCTTTCCCTCATATAGACTCATTTTAACCCTTTCCCTCATATAGACTCATTTTAACCCTTTCCCTCATATAGACTCATTTTGACGCACTCAATAGGTACCACATAAAGCTTGATCTGCAGAAAACCACAGTTAAACCTTACCAAATTTAATTATAAAGTCCTCATTTCCAGACCACTGAGGAGCAGCGAACAGCATAAAATCAGATCAGCCTGCGAGTTACTCGCAGGCTGATCTGGTTTTATGCTGTTCGAATAGGTCTTTTCATGGTTTCCTCTATGAGGGAAAGGGTTAAAAATATTGCATACCAGGTTAATACTGAGCACCCGCCATAGCCAACTTGAACTGGTTGAGGTCAGACAAGGTCAGACAAGGTGACAATGGATGTTGGGAGTTGATTCCAGAGAGTAATACTGTGTCGAAAGAAAAAGTATTTATGGTAGTCTGAGGATACTTGGATTTGTCTGAGAGAATTTGGATGCATATGTCTAGTTAATCTAGTTGATTTTTGTATGTAGTTTGGTAGGGTAATTGCTACGATGTTATTGTAGATTTTATAAAACATAGTATTCTGCTATCAAGTCATCATCTATGTTCAAGTGTGCGCCACTTCAGTTGGGCTTGCATGGATTATGCTAGAGTGGGGGAGTAATCTTTTTAACCCATTGAACTGCATGTCTCTGAACCATTCACTTTTACGTATGTTCTTCTTAGTGTATGGACTCCAAACAGTAGACATATTTGAGTTGTGGTCTTACCAAAGATTTACAAGTTAGTTCTTAGACGTTTTCATTTTTTGTTATGATATTTCGTTTTATGAAGCCTAGTGATTTAGGTTGTCAAGATCTTGTTGTAGGCAGTCTGAGGATGAATTTACAGTTAGGTATAGAGGCGTGTCATCAGCAA
>JAIFHC010000301.1:0-50000 GCA_021229015.1 Solen grandis | reverse complement strand
TCACTATTTCCATTACCATAGCAACCACAATTTTAGTCGAAGAACAAAAATAAAATGATGTGCATAATCTACACATTGCCATCTAGTCATATACCAAGTTTCATCAAGTTAGCTTGCTTAGTTATCGCGGGATCCCATTTTTGCCATATTTTCACTATTTCCGTTACCATAGCAACCACAATTTTAGTCGAAGAACAAAAATAAAATGAGTGCATAATCTACACATTGCCATCTAGTCATATACCAAGTTTCATCAAGTTAGCTTGCTTAGTTATCGCGGGATCCCATTTTTGCCATATTTTCACTATTTCCGTTACCATAGCAACCACAATTTTAGTCGAAGAACAAAAATAAAATGACGTGCATAATCTACACATTGCCATCTAGTCATATACCAAGTTTCATCAAGTTAGCTTGCTTAGTTATTAAGTTATCGCGGGATCCAGATTTGAGCGGACAGACGGACGGACAGACGGAGGGCAAACCTATAGTCCCCTCCGGTGTAAACACCGGTAGGGGACTAATAGCAGCAACAAAGTGACAGGCCCATTATTTATCGTCGAAAAAAGAATTGGACTAGCTAAACTTAAATCAGCATATTAAGTATAGTGGCAAGTCTTAAATATTTAAGGCAGTGGGGTTTTTTTTGTTGTTTTAAAAAAAAATCATATATACGATATTCCCAAGTGGGATTATAACACAAATATCTTAACTCGAGTATTATGTTATTCTGGTTATTGTTTCAAAATACATGTAGTAATTAATTGACTTGTACGATTGCAATTCGAAAGAGATACCGCATTTTAGGTCATCATGGTAATTACAATTGACTTTTGATCATTGTTCAGCATTAATTCGATGTTTGTAGAACACGTTGCTGGGTGCCTTTTTTCTACAACTGCTTCACAAAATGAACTGCTCGCGTGTTGTCCCGTCCTGCTTAAAAGCAACAACAAACACCAACAGAAATAAAAAAAACAACAACACAATTTTGTTATTAAAACAATGTGATATATCAGATTATCATCACCACTATTGTTTGCCCTACTTCTCAATGGACATAATATAAATCTACCAGTTCTGTCCGACAAATATTTACCCCATCTAAAAAAATGTTTGGGAGAATTAATATGTATTCATAATGCAGAATCCGTGTTACTGCCCTTACCTTCTAATGTGTGACAATATGTGCGTTTCACGCTATCGACGAATCCGGGAAATATTAGTTTAAACATATTTTATTCAGAATATTAAGCATACAGCATAATGACAAACAAATAAGGATTAGAACGGAAGATAAATATTGTATTCTTCTCCATGTGTAACATATTGTAAACAATAATACGGCTGAGATAGCTGTATATATGATAAATTATGATATATAGGAAACTGATTCCTTGAAATGTATACAAAAAGGATATATAGATAAATAAGAAAAAGCAAGGTAGATAAGAGGAGGGTAAACAAGGAATAGAAAAAGAAGAAAGGACTGGCCGGACTGGGTTGAATGGCGGCAATATAGGGTATCAAAATGAGCAAACTAAGTGTTGTTTATCTCTTTCCATCTCTATCTCACTCTTTACTTCTACTAAAACTGTCAAAACGTTTGGAAGATTTAATGAAAGCATGTACCGCATTAACTATTTTAATGTGGTTTTTTTGTTGTTGTTGTTTTTTTGTGTGTGTGGGGTTTTTTTTTTTTCATACGGGAGATAACAGTCGCCAAACAGTAACAAATTAAGATCAACATATTGTATAAATGACAGTTCATTAACCCTTTCCCTCATAGAGGACACCATGAAAAGACCTATGCGAACAGCATAAAACCAGATCAGCCTGCGAGTAACTCGCAGGCTGATCAGGTTTTATGCTGTTCGCTGCTCCTCAGTGGTGTGAAAATGAGGATTTTGTAATGAAATTTGGTAAGGTTTAACTGTGGCTTTCTGCAGATCAGGCTTTATGTGGTACCTATTGAGTGCGTCAAAATGAGTCAGGGTTAAATAATACTTGTCTGGCACTATCAAAGTTAGGACAGGAGAAAAAGAAATGTTCAGTAGTTTCTCTTGAACCACAGGCACAGAAAGGAGAGTTGGTATTTTTTTTTTCATATATAAAGTATGATTTAATTGACTAGAATTAGTACGCAGTCTTGCATGTTATGTTTGGTATTTTCTGTCACCGTAGTAGAAATGGCGTGGTGCTGTTTTATCATTTTGATTAAGTAATCTTTTAAACTCGGCAACAGATCTTGCATTTCTTAATTTATTAGGTAAATTGTTCCACTCCCGTATAGCTGACAAGAAAGGAATAATCATATGAAGTTGAGTGTGCATGGATATTGTTGGTGTTTCTAAGATTATAAGTTAAAAAATATCCTACCTGTTCGGGAATTAAGTTTTGTAAATAATTTGGTCTTAAAATATTAAGCATTTTATAAAACAAATGTGTTTTCTTCTTCTAGAATGAAACGATTCCCAACAAAGTTCACTAATCTATCAATAGACACTAATTTTGCAGTCCCTGTAACAATTCTAGCGGCCTCATTTTGAATTTTATCCAGTTTTAATTTTTCGTATGTACTAGTTATTAAAAATTACATCACCATAATCTAAAATCGGTCTGATAAATGATACATAAATTGTTCCGAACGTTGACCGATCTAATACAAACTTCATCTTTTTCATTATATTAATTTGTGCCCATGCCTTGGATTTTATATAGTCTATGTGGCTATGCCAAGAAAAAAATCCCAAGTGTTTATGAGTTACTACTTCAGTTATCAATACATTGTTCATTTATATTCCGGGAAATATTTCATCCTGACGTTAAATGATACAAGGTTTTTTTTTATATTGCCTCTACCGCTTAACATATTTTTCGTGAATAATATCAAAGGTTACTGGTAGTTCAAAGTTGTCCATAGCTACACGAAATAGTCACGAGGGCGAAGCCCGAGTGAATATATCGTGTAGTTAAAGGCAACTATGAACCAAGCTATTTAGCACATGGTGTTTGCCTTCCACTACCTACAAAACTCCACAAACATGTGAGTTACAATGATTTTACATTATTGAAAGAGGAGGGACCCTCTATTTTGGAATGCATTGAAGGCAAAGTGTGGTTAAAGGGAGATAACTCAAATATGTTTATATGACGTCTTTTGGTTTCAGTCCCCAGTCGCGACATGCCAGTTCTGGTTGGTACTACTGATGCTTGGCCCTCAGCATATAAGGACGTTCCCTGACCGGTATAGACCCAGAGTCCAGTATTGTCACTGGGTATGGTATCATGCCACTTGTCTAGGGCGGATATCGCAACGAGGAAACACTATAGAATAGCTAGTCAACAATGTCGACGGAACATTAAAATAAGGCGGGGAAGGCAAACACATATCCAACACAGTGTGAATACGAGAAGTTTGTCATCTTATTAGATTGGACTTGCAAATTTAAATCAGACCATGAGTTGAGACTGAATTGATTTCACAAATATATTAGAATGTGAGATGTGAAGTTTTATGTAGTTTATTATTCTTATTTTACTACGATTAGGCAACACGTTCTTACAACTTATACTAATCCTTCCCGACGACCTTTGGATTGGACCAGTACTTTGCGCATAGGAAAGTTATACAAATCCTTGCCCCCAACCGGAGGATCCAAGGGATGGAACGTGACCACTGGACAACGGCACATTTTTTAAAGAAGTTGTAGAACGAATTTCCGTCTTATTTATATTGCACTGTAATAAACGGTATTGCATTTCCAAAATGTTACTAAATGAACTGATTCAGAATTAAAATGCAAGACTTTTTTTAATCATGGGATCCAAATCTTGTCTGCTTATCATTTTCTATTACAACTGAATCCGTATTAGCTGTCACCTGCATTAAGCAGACAACCCTGGTTCAGCGATCAGCCAAAATATTCCCAAGATGACTTTATCTTACATCAAACCTGCTAAATGGCCACATAAAATATTCTATTTACTAAGCGCTTACGCTCTATTGCAATATATACATTTAGAGTTGTCGGTGGGACGTTAAACCCAACAAACAAACAAACATTCATAGTTAAATAAACAAACACTACAGAAATAAGAAAAATATATTTTTATTTAATAATACATACACGACCATGACAAACTAAAAACACAAAGTGCAAAATAAATATACAATGTACATGTACTACAAAATAAGAAACAAACAAACAATCACTGGATCAAGGTAAATAATGGGCGTTCTTCTACATTTCCATAAAGTACATGTATCAGTTTTTTTTAAGCAAAATGAAATACTAAGCGTGAAAAAATACCAACTTTCCCCCTTTCAATGTTAAGTCGCAGAAAGGAAGGAACTATCTGATCAGGGGTTTCTCTGTTTGCTCATGCAATATTGTTGTTCAGGTTCTATACAGTCTGCATGGCAAAGAAATTTCTATTGTTTAATATACCATATAAAGTTTAGTCAATTAACCCTTTCCCTCATATAGACTCATTTTGACGCCCTCAATAGGTACCACATGAAGCATGATCTGCAGAAAACCACAGTTAAACCTTACCAAATTTAACTATAAAGTCCTCATTTCCAGACCACTGAGGAGCAGCGAACAGCATAAAACCTGATTAGCCTGCGAGTTACTCGCAGGCTGATCTGGTTTTATGCTGTTCGCATAGGTCTTTGCATGGTTTCCTCTATGAGGGAAAGGGTTAATATTCCTCAAGTCATAAATTTGTTGACGAATTAAAATGTTTACCCAGCGGCGTCTCTCCCCCTTGATACATGAACAATACAACATTGATATTTTAGTTATACTAAATCCCGACTCTCAATCTAACACATAAACTATTCAAAAGAACATCATAGAGAGAGTTCATATTTTTTTTACATGTTTTCGATAAAAAAAATTCCAAACATTTCGCAATCCAAACTCCCTGCAGCAGTTATTTCCCTTGATCAGTATAGCGCAGTGTGACATGTCACTGTGAGGAGTGCGTACGCAATCTTTATTTGACATTAAATAGCATTTTTTATGAACACTCACAGCTGATTAATCCAAACAGCGCAAAGTGCATGATATGTAAAATATTGAGAGTAAAGTTATAACATATAACTATTATACAGAATCCAATGGATAGTAGATTTTAGTATTCTGAGAAATGTCTGAAAATACGAAACCCTGGGACTGAAAAAGTTAATGCTAAGAGGGAACATAATAAATTAAACATATTACAACAAACCAATACCACTTAATACATCCAAAAACAACTTATAAATGTAATCTGGTTTTCTATAATTACAGAAAACTATTGGAACTGCTTTAAAGAAAACAGAGAAAGTTGGAAGCTGAAATAACCTTATTCTTTCATAGATACTAAACTGTCTCTGAAGGGATGAATATCCACGCCATAACTCAACAATAGGAAAACAACGGGGCAAGGTAACGCGTGCGACTCTTACTGTCCATGTGCATAGCTGTGCCTTAACTGATGTGCAGGCCCGGGCTATGGGATCCTGGGGCATGCTTAACAATAATTTATTTCTAGGATAGTGGCATTTTTCTTCATACATGTGGGACCAAAACTAAAATTCAAAATCATAACGGTTTTAATGCATTTTTCTGGACTTTTTGAAAATACAACGCATTAAGTGCCCGATTGGAGCTACGCCAGTGCTGTCCATGCTTTAAGTTTTACATGTGAGTTTAATATGTATATGAGAATGAGAAAAACTAGCGTGTTGTAGACTCATCTATGGACCAACTTTATTTCTTTTGTAATACCGGTAGCTACAGACGTAATATACGCTTGTGTAACTATAGTAACGATATCATACATCGATCTCACTTCCTAAAAATGTGGTTCAATATTTAATCTAGATACATGTACAAGTGTATTTCATACCCGATAAGCCTTTTCATCAAATATTTTCCCCATTACTTATGACACTAACTCGTCTTTCCATTTAAAGTATATTTCCTCCATATAACGATTTTCATTACTCCTTTTGACAGACATAAAAATAAACGTACACACATATTTGATGAAAAATACCAATGCTATGGACATGTGCGTGAATTACATGAAGTTAATTGTTTTGAATTCTTTCATATCTTTACTTCTGCTCCTGCTCCACGACAGACTCGTCCGTTTCTGGGGGTGCGAACCCCTCTCTACACACCAGCCAATAGGTCTTCACGTGACCCTTGAAGGCGATCATAAGGTCATGGTCATTCTGAAAACATCACGTGACCAATTAAAACATTTATTGACAACAATAAAACACAAAAAATATCAACTTTAATTGAGATTAAACAAATCATATCGTGTTCTTATAGTAAACAAAAACATGGCTGGATAAACTACATGTAGTATACATTTGAAAAAATTGCTTAAATTATGGAAGAAAATTTGTCACATGATAATTTATAGTAATGCTCCAGACTCGTTGTTATGTACATGTATGAAGGTTTTGGATTTAATTTCTTCAAAATTTAAAATTGTCGTCATATTGAATTTTAAATGTTTTAGCAATTTAATACAATCATGTATTTCTCATTGAGGTGATCCCTAAAAAGCATTGACGATTTTAGCAGAATTTATAAGATATTACTATTTCATTTTTTTTTAAATAAATATCTTTGTGTACCTTGTCCGTAAAATTTTCACGTTCCCGAAGAACAAAACCTCCAACTTCCGTCAAAATGTCTGCTGTCGCTTTACTGAGATGTATTTTACACGCTGAAACAAGTGAGACTTTTCTATTATCACATTCTACCATTATACATTCCTTACATGACATGAAAAATGAATAGATGTTCATGCACGGATCCAGCAACTTGTCTCGGGTGGGGCGAGGGGTCCATGTCCAGTTCACCCCCCCCCCCCCCTCTTTTATGTATATTAAAGACATAATAGCCAAATCTCAGGTAGAGTCCGGACTCCCGGTACCGCCCCCCCCCCTCTGGATCCGCGCATGGGGATGGGGAGCGTTACTAAGATGCGAACTTTCCTATCATTCATGCATAGACATAATAACCTGACGAGAGATATGAAACGGTCCGAAATAACGTAATTGCTCTGATGAAAAAACCGGCCTGCAGGCGCTTAAAGCAGACAATATCACTCATAAAAGACCTGCATACATACGATTTGTATTTTGTTTTATCTGCAATAAATTGAAAAAAAAACAACAACAAACAACTCAATATATTTATTATTAATATGAGCAATGAAATCACACTTGATAAAATAGCAATAAAGTACGTTAATCATAATAGTTTGCATTTTTTTTATATATCAAAGTTGATGCCTTAATTGATCGGACAGTTTATTAATGACTTCTTATTCCTTTTATCAGGTTTATTTACATTTACATTTCAATCCATATCAATCTATCTATTGCAATTAACTTGAACTACGAGGATAATGTATCATGATATTAAACTGAAAACATATAGGAATGGAATATAACCATATCATGAAACTAGATGCCTGCTTAAATAAAGGTGCTGAAATGACTGACAGTTTATGACTTATTGGTGCACTTTTGTGTTCTTTATAGAAAATAATCTCATAAAATAAATATAATTATGCTAGTTTCGATAACGTCCCACCGACAGTTTTGCAGTCATTTGCAGACCATGTCTACTTGAAACAGATGTAGTGCTGCCACACTGTACGGGATCACGCCGTAGATACCCGGTCACATTATTATGATACCGGGCAAACCAGTCCTTGAAATACCTTTATATGCTGAGCGTCAAGCAAGGGATCTATATCAGTACTATTTTCACGACTTTGGTATGTCGCGGCCGGGGATAGAACCCTCGACCTCTCGATTCCAGGGCGAACGCTCTAACCATTCGGCAACCGAGACCAGAATATATGCTTATATTTAAATACTCGTAGGAAGGACTTAAGTCTTTCCTTACAAAAAAATGCCATTATAACGAGGAAAAATACATTAAAAAAACAACAACAACAAAAACCACACACACACGGCAGTACAAACAAACATAATTCCACTTTTTCGTCATACAGGCAATATTTGTCAAAATATTGACAAATATCTTTTTTTCAATAATTGAATTATTTCCTTCATGAAAAATTTCCTTTCCAGTCCTTAAATTAATCGTAAGTACTCTCAGTTTTAAACAGTCATTATTTCACTTATATCTGCCGTATACAACCGGTAGCTTAAGTGTCTTAGAACCACATACCATGCTGTTCACGTGCACCTTATGCTTTAGATGATCATCGTGGTTTTTGACACTAAGGCAGAATAAGACGGAATAATAATCAAATACTTAAGATTCTATTCTATCATCGTTTTCTATTATTGCAAATGGTAGCTACTTTCAGTTTTACAAATCTCATTTTATCTCGCAATCACGATCGTACACGTACTTAAACGAGAGCTTCTCGTGGTATACCGGAGTTGCGGATCTCTGTCAGGTTATCATGAAATACAATATTTTCTTTAACTAGAAACGCCACCATAACAACACGTTATCTGCATTAACTGTATAGGACAGAAGATGCTACTTCGTACGACCACATCTATGAAGGATTTATTTTATACTCACGTGATCCAAGCGCCTCCATTTTGTTGGCAACGTTCACAGCCTCCCCGAACACACAGTAGTGAGGCATCTTGGTCCCCACGACACCCGCCACCACACAACCTGCAAGATTGTGCAACAGATATAATGCAGACATTTGTCTGGTTGTATTTAACTCAGGGGTGTCTCATTCCGTTATTTTCCATATATGGCTGACACATGCGGCGATCGTGGATTGCACCCGGTAAATTACCACCAGCGACCACCTGTATAAACGGCCTACTGTATCACACAGTCATTCTATAAAAGCGGCCACCTATCAAATAGTTGACCTATATAAGCAACTGTCTATATTAAACAGCCAACCTACATAAACTGCAGCCTATATGAGCGCCCACCTGTATTAAACTGTCAACCTATATAAGCGGCTGTCTGTATTAAATAGCCATCCTTAAATGCTATGATGATGATGACTAACCACTGTGACAGCCGATCCTGAGCCGGACATTTGTTCCGGGGATATGGGGAATCTCCATTCGGTTTACGTGCTCCAGAATGTCTAGGGACAGGGACGCGATCTCGGAGGCATGCCTCTTGCCATTCGGCTTGGGCACTCCTGAAACCATAATAATAATAACAATAATGATAAAAACATATTTATATAACATAGCCACGTTCTGCATATTTGTCTATTGAATTCCACACTGAATCTAAATGAATACAAAGCTTACACAAGACATTTATATTCAAGTTCTATACAGACTGTCAAAGACTCTGCAACTCTGGAACCATACATTTGTATTAAAATCTGTTTGGCCTTTGCCATTTTTGCTAATTATCCTTTTACTTTCTCCTACTTTCTCCTTTTATGTTCTACTTGTACGCGCGTCCTCAGTCAATAGACGAATTAATTCTTCCCCACAGGGAGATGAAAGCAGACTTAATAGTAGAATAAATGTTTTCCGATAACTAAGTATTGCATAAAACACCCGAACCCACAAGCATTTGTTCATAATAGTGGCCATGCACATTCGGAATATTTCGGACACAAATGCTGACCATCTAGTGTTCATAACTGCAGAATGCGCATGTGCTTGCCGAGACTCCTTTTGGTACATGTAATTTAATTGAAATCGAAGTTCACTTAACATTTTCATGTAGCTCAACATGCGCTTGACACTCGCACTGTTTTAAGATATCGATCATGATGGGAATGCAACACTCTTCTATAATCAACTTTTAATCACCATTTTCTACATAAATAAAGAATTCGTGAGCGGATTTCAGGAAGGGACTCGCGGTCAAGTGTAACACTCAGAATTATATGGTTTCGAACTCAAATGATGCCGTGACTTTCGCGTGTACACTCAAAGAACTTTGTTGTTCCATCCACAAAACTGTCGAGATGGGACAAGAGCACTTTTATGTAAAAGCAACAAGTTTGAAATTTGAACTTACCGGAGACCACGAGGTAGGCGTCCCCGATAGTTTCCACTTTATATACGTCATATAGGTCAATTCTGTCATCCAGGCACGAGTAAATTGTGTTAAGCATTTCTACAATCTGAGAATCATAATACGAAGTCAGTTTAAGTGACCAAATGAGTTTAACAGTCAATAATCAATAGTTGTATTTATATACTATAATTATTAATTCAAATGAGATCGAATAAATTAAACAAATGTTGTATTAGATCGGATTAGTCAGTTAAGAGCAACTAAAAATGCACACTTGTCCTCACCTGGAGCGGCGAGCTGCGCGAGGATATCTGTGTGAAGCCTACAATGTCTGAGAACATGATGGTGGCCTGGACAAACTCCTCCGTTTTCACTTCCTGGTTCTGTTTCAACTGGATGGCAACCTCCTTGGGTAGCATCTGATACAGCAGTGTGTCCGTTCGCTTCTTTTCTTTGCTTAACGCCTTCGTTCTGGGAGACAAAACAGTGGCATTAAAATAAAATTGTTAATGTTATAAACGTGCACCACTTTTAGTATAGAAGTGTATTTTAAGTTATGAATCAAGTTTGACCATTTACATGTATTTTGTATTTGTTTTGTTTGGCTAAAAGCATTGTTAATGCTAATATGTCCCCTTTATGTATAATATGTTTGATCATAGCATAACTGGTTCGCATTTTATATTTTAACAATCAATTGAATGAAATCAGTAATACATATTTCACTGTCAAAACGTTTTGTATGTAATCTTAAACACTGCCTTATTTGCGTTATACCAGAAAAGCTGGAGCAGTACAACTAGTGTTTTAGTAAGGAATCTTGATTCTAAATATATGTTAACCCTTTCCCTCATAGAGGAAACCATGAAAAGACCTATGCGAACAGCATAAAACCAGATCAGCCTGCGAGTAACTCGCAGGCTGATCAGGTTTTATGCTGTTCGCTGCTCCTCAGTGGTCTGGAAATGAGGATTTTGTAATTAAATTTGGTAAGGTTTAACTGTGGTTTTCTGCAGATCAGGCTTTATGTGATACCTATTGAGGGCGTCAAAATGAGTATATATGAGTGAAAAGGGTTAAAAAGGGGAAAAAGAACAAAAATTACAATAGACAAGTAACTGAACTGCGTGAACAGTACTGCTTAATCAGACAGATATGTTTTGCAAGTAGCTGGGTACCAACCTGTCTGCAATATGAAGAGAGCATCGCTGGATCTCCACTGTCAGATTGTACACGGCGTAGATAATGACGGGACACAGGATGAGGACGGCGCTGAAGATGATACAGATGATGATGATGTTGGTGAGGTCCGTCTGTTGCCTAGCAGCCAGTAGTCCATCAATGGTCAAGGCAAGGGATACCTGGGCCTCACGAATAATGTCCTGTAAAAGGGATAAAGTAAAATGGAATCAGATTGACTATATCCGTGTAAGACATTTCTACAGTACGATCTCAGATTGAAGCTCAAATACCATACCAAAACATCCGTTTTAAGTTAGTGGCTATACACTGAGTTCATACTTTTAAAAGTACGGTATTTAGTTTCAAGAACATGGGACCTGGGCAGATTATTTCATTTCTTACTTACTGCACCGTGTTAACGGTTGGGCCAGAATGTTTATTTAGATGAATGTTTTACAAGCCATCATAAATGTTGGGTTTACCGGTAGATTGAGTGATTTATAATCATATTTTTTCTTCTATTCCTAGCTTTTATAGATATAATTTGCATTTGTGTGTCCAGTAGAAGAAAAGAAAGAAGAAAAATACGATATATTTTCACACAAAAAAGAGAGACAACAGTTTGAACGCATTACTTCTAAGCTTAATACACTATTTGAGACTTGCCAGGGGATTTTATACCTGAAAATACGTCATGTTTTCAAACCAGAATTTAGCCTCTTTCAGAGAGCCCACGGTGTTAATGACAGCACCGGAGTTTCTGGATCGAATTTCCCCACGTTTATTCTGGATTGTCCTCATAATTCCCTGGATTTCCTCGGATTTTTGCGTCATAAATCTCCTTTGCAATGGTGGAATATTGTCGAGCTGCGGCGAAGGAAGCATTAGATGTGTCCTGACTTTCCACGAAATAAAGATATTCCTCGCGCGTTGGGAATTCTCCCAGTGTGTAGAAAATGACACCCATAGCACGTTCACGTCCGAGGTACTCCGAAGCGACAAGAAGTTCCTGGTATGCAACAAAGGCCTTCCACACCTGAGTGTATTGATTGAAATAATTTGCGTTTAAAGCATTTTCAAGCATGAAATATTAAAGAAGAACACGCTTAAAACATTTATTGCAAAATAATATACAATTAAAATACAAGTCCGGTTGAGGTGGATCACGCCGTAAGTTCCAGGACTTAGTTACGACTGATATATGTATGGTTTGGTTATTGTACATATGCACATCTTTAATAAGTTCTTGGCTTGTATTTACATGTATTCCCTTCACGATTTAGAAATAACCTAATTCAATGAACATTTTTTGGTGTTTTTGTTTGTTTCCCCACAAATAGGGCGACTGGATCAGCGCTCTCTTCACCGTTGAGTAAAAACCCAACCACGGATGCTACAACACAGACATCTAATAGCTTAAATTAATCGTGTTTCTATGGATACAAACCTTCTCGGCCCTGGCCTCCGTGATGGACTTGTAGAACCACTTGATGAATACTTCGATCCAGTCCGAGTACGTGATAAGCTCCTCGTGGAACGTCACCTTCAGCGTGTCCAGCTCGTACCTGAAAACATGGGACATGATATTGTGGGTCCGGCAGTAACAAAGTACAGATCGGGAGTATTTCAGTCGTATAGCGCTATCATCGTGGAAGACCCCATCGGCTGACACCCAAGATTGATCTATCGGTGTCATGATATCATGAGGTGAAAGGGCATTAGTTAACAAGGGGTTTCCGACGATGAGGAAGACCCAAAGTTCTCAGAACCACAGAAATGCCACAAACCAGCATCGTCGGAAACACACAGTATGTATTCTGTTATCACTTCTGTATAAACCAACTGATGAAAACTGGTCTTTTGGAAAGGTGGTTACTTGAAGTCGTACCCCTTTCTTTGCAACAAAAATGCGAATAAGGTCCATGTTTCGACCATGATCAGCTAATGTTGATCATGTGAAATGTGACAAAATGAAAACAACATATTATTTTATTTATCCATTTCAATAAATAATACCATCGCAATATTACATGAACATTCCATATTTCAAGGAGAAAAAACAAAGTACAGATGCATATTTTTATTGTTTAAGTAAGAATCAAGCTCATGTATTGAATTTCAATGTACTGTTGCATCTTGAAAAGTTTGATAAAGTTATAATTTCTATGAAAAATAATTTGATTTCTTAAAATTAACTTCGTGGTTTATTTTGATTAAGATTAAAGATCCATCGTTGTTATCAACAAAGGGCCTTTGCTATTTTCCCCCATTGATCACGTCTTGTTCTTCAAGTACGAGGAGTGGATATGACTTAAAGTAAACATGGTACCTGGGAGGATTGTCTGCATGATTTATTCGACAGAAGTGGGTGGGTGTTAGTGGAGGAGAAACGCCAATTTTAAAATTGGTGTCTTTTAAACACCGTTTAAACATGGTACATGCCTAAGTCATATGTATACTCGTCTCGTACATGTATAACCTGCTTAATTTTGACCAATCATTTCCTTTTCAACCCGTATGTACCTACAATAAATTATTACAGAACAACAAACGAAAATGAAATATATATATATATATATAATATATATATATATATATACGTTGTCTTTATTTGAACTAAAGTAAACAACTCTGCATTGGCCTTCAAATATTAATAAACAATACTTTATTTTTACTGCCTGGAGTGAACCTCTGGGGTGAAATATGACCATAAAAAGACAATCTTAAGCGACAGTTTGCAAAGCGTAATAAACGACAATGGGAGGTCAATTGCGGGTGGTATCCATGATGGTCGTAAAAAGTTGCCGGGGGTAAACAACGCAATAAACAATACAATGCCTAGCATAATGATAACGCACTTCGCTTCTCTACTATTTCCAAAACAGGTATTGGACAGAAATGTGTGCAACTATCGTGCATTTAAGCATAGGACAGCATTTCGCGACAACCGTCATTTATAGAACAAATTTGCCCCTTTTAATATTATTAACTTTGTGGAGAAATAATTACAGATTTCTAAAATATCACAGTGATGTTATTTTTTATTTGTTTGTTTGAATACGACTTTGTTTAAAATATTTGGTACGGCAATATAAATACTGTAATACAGGGTAATAACAATTCATCTCTCGTGTGTAAAAACAAAACTTACCGTTCTAAGGATATAGTTTAGCATCGTATTAAATTTTGATTCACGTTTATTAAATTTACTATAAAATACAAAAATGCGACATAATCATATCAAAAACTATGTTTCTTTTAGTATTATCATCACTTTGGTTATAGGTACTGCAGCTTGTTTTTAAAGATTCTATTTGATAAATTGGCCCAGGTTTTAGAGATTTTTGTCATCCAAACTTAAATATGTTGAGATTCACTCAGTAAAACATATCTTAGCCATCTGTTGAATTACTGTGCTAGATATTCTGACGGCGTGAAATTAAGATTTTGTTGATATTTTTTTCGCAAAAACATTAAACACAGCCTTTGTTCCAAACGACACCGAAAGATGGTAGTTTTAGTCAATTTACCTAAACTATAGTCATACACTTTGTCAGATCTTCCGCTTTTAGGAGACATATTTTGGATTATAACGTTGATGGTATGCGACAACGACGCAAGCGTGAAACTAGTTGGTATTTGTACCTTTAAATTGAAAACACACTGACAGTCGTCCTATTTCAGGCAGAATTTTATTACCACATACGTAGTGTTACATAATTATGTCTAATAATTAATCACAAAGAAAAAAGAAAGGTAGATGGTTGCCATGCTACTCATTATATAAACAGTACATAGTGATGCACATTTCAAAGATTCAGTTTTGAATTAGATCAAATCATTGCAGTACATTTAATAATAACACATTCCACCAGCACCATAATTTACCTATGCCTGTTCAAGGTTTTCAGGAAGGTTTCGCTTGAGTCGAACTCCGATCTCGTGTTACTGAGGGTGGTGGGCCATTCTGGAAGGTTCTGGACGGCTTCGTCCGTATCCAGGTAACGCTGGAGGAGGAAGCCTTTTGTTTCCGGTCTGATGGAACTAAGGTAGAGGGCGCTTCCGTCACGCTCCCGTTGTAAGGAGCGGATCATGTAAGCCATATCTAAACTGTTAAATAGATATATCTACATATAAGCTTCAAACATAAGCATAAGAGAAAGCCCGAAATATATTTCAAATTACTTGTACTTACAATCTTCCAACCCTAATACATGTACCTATATTCTATATCTTGCCACTGGATGGTTATATTTCAATGAAACTTTATCACTTTGAAGACATTCAAAAATAAAAATATTTCAACAAGAGTTTTTTTCAATTCTTTATCTAATTTGGGGGAGATAATCCGCATATAAGTTAACATTGAAGCTTATGGAAAATATGTATTTTCAGTGAATATGAAAAACTGATTTGATTTATGAGAAAAACGTATGGCAAAAAGATGCATTTTATAATTTGGTATCAACTTTCGTGAAAAAATCTAAACTTACCATAGGAAAATGGAGAAAATCACTTTTTGTTTTAGTTTTCAGAGGAGATAACTCATGGCAACAAAATAATCAAGGGGAGGTAAGAAAAGAACTTCTGTCACTTGTCATAACATGTCAATTTGCCCCTAAGATTACCATTGTTTGACACTTTAAAAGCTTATATACATGTGTATTGTTAAATTATATGCATGACTTTGATGGAATAGATCGCTATTAGGATGGGAAGACCTTTAATTCTGCTTAGATTACCCGAAGTTCATGCATGCCAAACCGACACTGTTTTAAGTTGTGTCGCTTGCGATAAATTCCATAACATCTAAAATATAAACATAAACATAAAAATGTCTCTTTTCCCTAAAAAGTTCTCTCCCTTTATGTTTGTATATTTTGTTCTAACGAATAGAAAAGCCGTTAATACTTTTTCTTTTTGTAGTGTTTATTCCCTTTTCGTTATTTGTGTATATTTTCTGTCAAAAACAAAAACAAAATAATACTTTGATTATGTTTTTTATATTATATAAGTGACCCTTTCATTTTCATGTACATACTTCAATTGTACAATGCTCTCACATGTCTAATGTTGACTTGAGAAATAAAAGATTTTGTATTGTATAAAATGTAAACGATAACTAATACTCGAACTTTCTCTTTGATTGCCACAGCAGAAATGATACATAGCGTGTGGCGCTTATTTGCATTAGAGTGATCTAAAGGAAACCCAATCGGGCGGTGAGGTGCTAAATGCTACCGATATTTCCTTTTATTTCCCAAGTATGTGACACTTTTATGTCATTCGTTTCGGTAAAATACCGAGAATTTTAATTATTACATAGTCATCGATGAAAAATCAAAATACACGCGGCAATGTCTTCCCTGTAGAGCGTCGTATTGACGCAGCAGAGCTAAATAACATTCATAATAATACAAATGACGTCATGTCATGAAACAGATAGGCCCTACGGAAGATAATTATAGAAATTGAGAAGAAGAACGAGAAAAAGAATATAAAGAATTAAATAAAATATCATGGATTATTTTTTCCATATCGGATTTTTGTCATTGTTGTAATATCGTATATTCCCCCCAAAAAGTGTCGTAGTAGCTCAATGTATTATAATTTGATATACCAAAAGTTTTAATGATTTTGATATATGTGTACCCAATAGCCAATTAGGGTAGAGGGTAGAGTACAAAATGTATATATACCTGAAGAGAAGTGTTGATCGAATGGAGGTGGAGTACAAATAATTGTTTAGAGTTGTTCCGAATGAGTTTCCGGTCAAGCCAACCAAGATGGAGACAGGTATGAGAATAATGGCTAACATCTTGATCATCTGGTTTCTTTGTCCAGCTGTCGTTATGGGGTCACCTTAAGGATACAAAATGTGAATCTTGACATAAAATGGTCAACATTTTAAGATGTATTTGAACTAAAAAGTATAATGTAGAATTATTTTCATGTCGCAAATGAACAAGATCTAATGAAATAGATCTATTTTTTTTTAATTGAGGAGTTTTGTTTATTCTTAGGAGAAAAAGTATTAAGAGATAGTAACTCAAACAGTCTAATAGCTATATACAGTAAACTTGCGATTATGCGAGGATAGTCGGGAAGATAAACTCGAAAAATCCACAGTCTCGGATAGCAGTAAGTATGACCCCCTCTTAAATTTATCAATTCCAATTTATCAATGATCTTTTTTTTCATTTTCATCTAAAACAATGAAATCCACATAAAGATTTGGAATATCGTTCCTCGAAATAAGCCCGCGATTCTCGGATAATCGTTCTTCTGATTGTTACAAATTTACTGATTTTTTTTTTTTTTACAAGGAAAAAATTCACTTCAAAGAAATATGGATGTTACCCCTGCAGGCGTTCTGACATTGGTTCCCTGTGTTATTTACGTTCAACATATCCATTATGGCGGCGTTCAGCTGCGACGGCGATAATGACGTCATTGATGACGCCATTGATGATGCGTCCTTCACCGGCAACACCTTGCCGCCTCCCTTCTTCCAGAACGGCATGATTAGTCCTAAAGGGGTGATTCTGTAGATTCTGAAAAAATATGATAGAATTATAAATAGACAAAATTATATTAATGGAATTTAGCAAACATGTGTGTAAATTCTAAATAGGATTTATTTTCCATAAATATTTTTCTCAGACATAATCAATAATTAAATGTCTATACTATTCAGCATACACGGAAGGTTTCACTAGTCATGCATGTGGTACATACTCATTGGCACAAGAACCACACAATTGCTTATAAGGAGAAGCGTCGTGTTGTACAATTTTCGAACAACTTGCATTTGTTTGCTTAATCAAACTGGAAGTTCTTAAAATGTTTTACCCCACGTCGGTAGACCTAAACCAAGAGCAACTCATTTCGTTACACTCTGTACAAATATAATAAAATGTAAAATAAGAGGGCCATGATGGCACTGAATCGCTCACCTGATTATAAATGAGCAACATATGTTAGATTTTTCATATGGACCTACTTTTTGAACCCACATGAACTTACTTCGAACATGTCCAAGATATTATGGAAACAGTCATTCCGACCAAGTTTCTTGAAGATATGGCCAAAACTGTGGCCTCTAGAGTGTTAACAAGGTTTTTCTAAGATTTGACCCCATGACCTACTTTTTGACCCCACATGACCCAAATTCGAACTTGTCCAAGATTTTATCGAAAGAAACATTCTGACCAAGTTCCATGAAGATTGGGCAAAAAATGTGGCCTCTAGAGTGTTAACAAGGTTTTACTAAGATTTGACCTCATGACCTACTTTTTCATGACCCCGCATGATCCAAAATCGAACTTTTCCAAGGTTTCATAGAGACAAACATTCTGACCAAGTTTCATGAAGATTGGCCTAAAAATATGGCCTCTAGAGTGTTAACAAGCCAAATTGTTGACGACGCACGTCACACGACGGACGAAGGGCGATCACAAACGTTCACCTTGCGCACGTTGTGCTCAGGTGAGCTAAAAATGTCATGCGTGGGTGTCGTCCGACGATGATTATACCTCTGTCTGTCTGCCTTGAAAAGTATTCATTTGACGGGCATTTGATCGAACACTATTTGATTTGCATGGATATGTAATCAGATGATTTTCGTTTGGAGGCGACCATAAATGTACATGCTATACAAAGTCACTGCAGTAGCAAGAGAGAGAGCGAGAGAGAGATGCAGAATTATTTGTATTGGACACTTACTCTTCATACCGAATCGGTATAAATGTATTTGTATTACACTTTTCAAATATTTAAAAAAAACTGCATACACATGTACGTGCAATTAGTTTTTTTTAAGTCAACTTTCAAAATGAAGAAAGCATTTTAATCCTCATATCCATTAATAGGATTATATGAATCCTTCGACCATCAACTGTTCGGATGATTATTATACGAATTAATTTTACTGCAGTAACCTATGTCTGCCAACAGAAATGGTGTTAGCTGGACATAGACGTATATATCAAACATTTAGCTTTCTGATTGGATATCTTAGCCAAGTGGTTGGCCTTGACTGAGACATCCTCACCCAGAAATTATTGGTTTTATCCCGTATCTTACATCAATAATGTTGACGCAAAACTATAACAAGACATTATTTAATAAGTTGTTTGTTGCATTAAAGCATTCAAAGTAAGAAGTTATACTAATAATAGAGAGAGATATATGCCAGTGTGATTTTAAGGTCTTATTTGTCCATTCTAAACAAGAAAAATAACAAAATTCTAACATCTCTATAGCCCAAGTAAGTTTTTTTTTTCACCTCCGATAGTTGATATTGGTACCGTATGTTTATTTTACATGTAGTTAAATGCATGTCATGTGTTGGTAATATTATATGTCACTGTATATGACGATCAGAGTGTAAGCTATAGTCAAAAGTTAAACATGTTTCTGTTCTTTATACCTGATGTGTTGATAATAATAATAATAATTATAAAATAACTATAATGATGATATGGGGATACTAATGATAATAACCCTTTCCCTCATATAGACTCATTTTGACGCCCGCAATAGGTACCACATAAAGCCTGATCTGCAGAAAACCACAGTTAAACCTTACCAAACATAATTATAAAATCATCCTCATTTCCAGACCACTGAGGAGCAGCGAACAGCATAAAACCTGATCAGCCTGCGAGTGACTCGCAGGCTGATCTGGTTTTATGCTGTTCGCATAGGTCTTTTCATGGCGTCCTCTATGAGGGAAAGGGTTAACAATGATTATAATGTCAGCATAATAATTTTATAAAAATAATGATATAATGATAAAAAAATCGTTTTTATGAATTAAACTACAATACTCAATATAGAAGTCATTAATGTACACTTTTAGTTTCGACAAAAATCTCGTCAAAGAAAACAGCAAACGTTATGTAGATGTCAGTGACATGCGATCCATCTGTATATTACACCCTAAAATATAGTATATATTAAAGACGTTTTAACAAATATGAATTAAAAAATAAAAACATGATGTTAAAATACAACAGAAAGGTGAAAAGCAGACTTACCTCTTCAAGTAATACAACTGATGAACATTATTTGCTTCAGACAAAAATGGCCATCCTTCTGTTGTCAATACAAAAATGTTGGTAACTATCGGTTAGTCTTGTTGCCATAGATACAGAAATTAAGTGCGAGCAAACGAATGTCGATTTTCAGTTAAGACATTGATCTTTTGGTTAGCATGTTTTGAAGATGCCATAAGGTAAATAATCATCAAATATAGATTTTACCATGATATTTAACGGAAAATACAGACATGGTATGTTAAGGCACTAGTTAGGTAAACTTTCTAGATGTGAACATGTAAAGTAAGACGGTGAAAAAGAAGAAAGAGAGAGAGGTGTATAGTTTCTTTTATTTTTATGTTTTTCATTAATGAAATATACGTTTTTAAATACTGCAAACATGCAGGAAGCGTTGCGCGCGCAGCACACACACATGCCAGAAGTCCGGATGTTTTTGAAGATAATGTTAAAGGTAATGGAGATAACTGGATACTAAGTTAAATCAGTTGGTTGATTGGGAAACAAGTATTAACAACTCATAATAATCTCTCTCAACAGCTTCTGGGTTGGACCAGTACTTTGTGCATGGGATGCCCATGAAAAATAATTGTTCCAAACAGAGATTAAACTGGCACCCGTAGAGTTTTCTTTCTACTAATCCAGAAAAATATAAGACAAACTCATTCTTGTAACATAAACTTTATTACCTTTCTACCATGTAAAATAAAAAAACCTTAAAAAAAAAAAAGGCCAACCGTAAAAAAATTCCACAATTTATACTACAAAATAATCACTTTTCAAGTTACAAGCCGAAATGTATTTTACTCTGATAAATCATCAAATCTGTTTTTCATTTCTGAGTAATATATACAAGTAAAACTATTCTGAAACATAAAAAAACCCTATATCTTGAAGTGAGAAATGTTTTTTTTCTGTTGTCCATTTAAGTCCTTTTAAAAGACTTTGATGTTTTTTTTATGTATTTGTGATCTAGCATGTTAATAATTAAGGAGGCTCTCAATTTTTATCTACCCCTTTACATCACAAAAACATGTTTTGACACATTGGCAAACATAGCAGACCCTGATCAGACAGTTCCTGAAGAAGCTGCCTGATCAGGGTTTCCACTGTTTGATTGCTGGGTTTAATGTCCCACCAACAGTATTTCAGTCACTTGGAGACGATGTCTACCTGAGACAGATATAATGCTGCCACACTGCAGTATCACGCCATAGACATGTTGCATGATACCACAACCAGTCACATCATCCTGACACCGGGCCAAGCAGTCCTGCAACTACCCTAATATGCTGAGTGCCAAGCAAGGGAGCTATAACAGTACCACTTTCACGACTTTGGTATGTTGCGGTCAGGGATCAAACACACAACCTCTCGCTCCTGAGGCGAACGCTCCAACCTATCAACCACTTGAATGAAATTTTAAATATCCAAGTTATTACTTTGTTTATGAGTATTTATGAGGAAAAGGGGTAAAAAAAAAAGCTCCCAGCCTTGGTAAATGTAAACAGCTATGATGACCCCATGGAAAGTTAAAAGGAGAAGGGAATTTTCTTATCACAAGGTTTTGTAGCAGCCTCCACCAAATATGTCAATAAACATCGCAAACAATATCACAAATTACCGTAACAGTGGGCACATGAAACACATATTTACATTAGGTTAATCATGGTTTTCCCTTAAATACAATTATTAAGGAAAATATCACAAATTCATTTTAGTTTTGTATCCACAAATCTTTCACTTTTGAAATTCTTACAACTTATGACAGTCACTTTGCACCTGGAAAGGTCAAGGGAGATTTTGGCCCCAAACAGGATTCAAAACCACAATGTTCAGATCTGATACATGGTCATGTATTACTGTCATCATTTTTGTTATTTCAAGTTTCATTTGTTTTCCACAAAATTTATATCTGGGTATTAAAATCATCTTGTATCCAGGATTCTGATCTGTTTTCTGACATGAACTTCTTTATCAAAATCACTCAGGTCCCTATTAACAGGCAGGGTAGGTATTTTTCAAGTTTATTTGTTAATGAGACACCAGTCAGTCCCTTGAGAGGTAATAACTGACACTGTTAACAGAAATATTCTATTCAGTAGGGTTTTACTTTTTTCATTATTTTTTTAATTGCTGGAATGACTTTTAATAACAGTCCTCTGTTGAAAGTGGGTTACTTTCAGAGGTGAGAGAAAACATAAGCCGGACAGTAATATTACTTGAAAATTAACATTAGTTTAAAGATTTGTGGATAGAGAACAAGGCATTCACATATTTTACAAATATAAACAGTAGGATATTTGGTGATGATAAACAAAATAAATAAATAAATAATAATAATATTATCAAATAGAATCACAGTTCAGCTATATTATGAAAATAAAAAAAGAATAGACACATTTTTTTTATATATTTTAACCTTTAAACATTGTCTAAAAAATTAAGTATACATGTATACATACAGGTTCCTAGTACAAGGTTAATTCAATATTCAATAAAAGGGTGTATATATATATATATATATATATAGAATGCATACAAATGATGTTTCACTGTATATTTCTTCACCTAAATCCATCATTGGAAAAAATCATACTGATAAGAATGTCAGTCATTAAGTAACAACATTTTTTAAATTCAATTAAACTTCAACGAAAAAGAAGATTGAAATAAGTGTTTTCCCATTTTCTGAAATTAAAAAAACTGCTATCCCTCACTGGACCTAGTATATGATCTTCAAATCTATTTAATATATGCAACAATATTCCTTATGAAAAAGATGATTCTAATTTTCTTTTCAGTTTGATACAGTTATACATTTATTTTAAATAAATTGTTTTGTGTTCTTAAGACATAACATCAGCGTCGGATACCCACGGCTGTCTATTACATCTGTCAGCTGTATGAAGGAAGGGAATAAGCACTTGTGGGTTTCCAACGCTGGACATAACATATGAGAGAAAAAAATATTGGTAAATTACATCATAGTGTCTATGAATAATTACTTTGAAACTTGACCTCATGTTGACATACATGTATTGGCCAACGGAACAGACCTAGATCAGAAAGCTCCCTCCAGGAGCTGTCTGATCAGGGCTTCCTCTGTTTGCTCATACAGAACTGTAGCCAAGGTTCGACACAGTCTGCATGACAAAGGAAAATCCATTTTTACATTTTAAAATTTAGTAAATTAATATTCATCATATCATAAATGTGTACATGAATATTCATTAGGTAAAGGGTTAAATTTACAGTATTCAATATTCATATGAATGACAAAATATTCTCTTAGTTGTAAAACAAAATATACTAGTCATTGATTACATGACAGACACAGGCTTTGTGTCTTGTCTGAATCTAAACAAATTATGAAATCCTTTCAGACTGGTCAAGCTTTGTGTTGCTATTCCATAAATCTTCATATCTGTGACTAACAACAGAAGATTTTATTCTGAAATGTTATACATATCAGACTGAGTAGTGTCCCCTCCCCTATCTTTGTCCCTGTGGTATATAAATTACCTGCTACAGATGCACAATCTGTGATTCCTTTCATAACCCATTCTAACCTGATATTCACTAAGTTAACTTGTTAAAATTGAACATGCATATATTTCTTTAGGTACCACACATGCCCATCCCAGCCCCACCTCCCCACCCCACCCACACAAAGGGACAGCGTCAAAATATTACTAAACAGTGTCATGAATACCCATTGATAAATGAGCAAATAAAAGTAAAACTATAACTGAGACATTTATACCCTTGTAATGTGACCCTCAACAAGCTCACATCACAAACTCCCATTCCTGCCAGTTTTCTATTTTAGTAACAGTGACATTCACATATCCATTTCAAAACAGCCGTTTTCGTTGATGCATTGCTATCATTCTGCTTGGATTATCTGAACAGGCACCTGACATTTCTGAATTTAGATTCTCAATACACACATTCATGGATATCAACCCAATGGCTCAGGTCCATTTCAATGCATATTTAATAAGACACAATTTTATATTTACCACGCAAAAATAACGTCACAACATTGTGAGGTCTTTTCTATCCATTTAAGTGCCTGAATTTTTTGTATCCATGATACATATCAGAATAAAAACAGAGGGCTGACCACAAAGTTATTCTAAGTTCATATGGAAAAAAATGAGATAAAATAGTTTAAGGATCAGCCCATCAAAAATGTTCTAAACAATATAAGAAATTGCATTTAATTTGTTATTTGGAGGCAAACAGTTGAAAATTTAGATTTTTTTATTCATGATTTTAGGGCCTTATTTTCTCAAATGTGTAAAATAAAAATGATTATCACAGACATTTATCACCATGGCAAACAAACAAGTGCACATTCTAGGAATATAATAAAAAAATAAATGAATTATTGGACCCTGTTTAAAACAAAACTGAATTTTGTGATTCACACAAAAAATCAGCATGGATTTATGACAGAATGTATTTCAATTGTGTTTTTCAGAAAATTAATTTTAAAAAAACTTAAATCAATATAGAATAGACAACTTTGCAAAAATCATAAAAAAAATGAGACAAAATATCATTAAATGATACATAAAAAAATGAATACTGTAGAAAAACAATTCCAGTTTGCATTTTTTTTGCCATTATTTGTTCAATTTTCTTTCTTCTAAAACAATTTGAATGTGAGCAGTATAGAACTTTTAATAGTATATTCAAATATGCTTGTCAAAATTGTCAAAGTTGCAACACTTTTCTCATTTTTACCTTTTTAATAAAATATTTTTATTTTTTTATAAATGTCTTTATTCCAAAAAGAAAAAACTTTTACGAAATTAATAAGAGATAGAAAATATCAGAGAAATGGTCTTTTTTTAAAAACAACAAAAACACGTTTATATTGATCTAGTATGAGGTATATAAAATAAATATAAATGACAAAAATATGGTACATGGTACAGTAATGCTACCATGTATATGTGTGGAAATTATTCATCACATTAACAATGGAAACGGACGGAATAGACATCTGAAATATAAACCCGCAAAATGTAATGAAAATGTATAACCAAAAAAGATAGACTCTAGTCACATAATTCGTATCCTATTTGTACAACCAAATTTATAATGCCATTATTATATGAGACAAAACTTTAAAAACATTGAAACGCATACACATGTATTGGTTTGATAACAATATGGAATACTCTTGACATGTTGCACAATTACAAATCTTGGAATAAAAACACAAGAAGCAGATGTTCTGTTTAAACAAATAATGCAATCAAGAATTTGAAAGGTATTTAACATTATAAACTTATAAAAAGAAGTCCTAAATGAATAATACATGTAAATGAATATTTCCACTGAAAAGTAACTTTTTGTAGTTCTACCTATTTCAGTGTGACAGATTAATTAAAGTTAAAAGGAAGAGGCAGGTTAATTTAGTATTATTAACAAAATAAATTCCATCAAAATATTTTCAAGAAGTAAGGACTGAGATTAACTGTTCTTCTTTAATATATTAAGAAAATAAAAACATAAAAATCTATATTTTCTCTTTCATATATATGTATATTTATTTAAGTAACTGCCTAATAGGCGAGAGATTTATGTAAGCAGTCTGGTACCTGAATCCAAAGAATACTCACCCTGTAAGTGAGGGATCCAGGGTTTGAGTCCTGGGCTGACTGCACTTTTCTCTCACCTGATTACATTTATATATTTTAACATTACAGAATGTCATGGTTTAAGTGAGTTGCCAAAAAGTTATCTCCCCTTGGATATGTTCTGCTTGGCCTGGCCAAGGGCCACTTGCCTGGCGTTACTGCCAAAGCCCAGAGTACTGACCGTCTCAGCGAAGTTGTACACGTCTGGGCTGACATTGACGAACAAACATGCCTGCAAGAAACAGTAGGTATTGTAATCATACACATTAACATTAGGCATTAGATATATTATTTCCAATAATAGCCTACTGCTACAGGGTTGCCATCAAAAGGGAAAAATCGCTGATCACCCTATTTTATCAGCCCCCTCCATCCGTCTACCTGTTTGTTACTGTTCCTTTCTCCAGTTTCACACAAATGTTAACAGTCATACAATTCAAAGATACAGTAGCCCCTACTACAATCTACATAAATTCACTATCAAAGTTACTCAATTTGTTTTGATATAAGCAAACCAAGTTTCAGTCTCAAACTGAGTTGAGCTGGAAATAGTTTTATAACCTCGGGGCCAGGAGTGGTCTGTCAAGGACTCTAGGAGTTAGTGAACCATGAACTGATGCTATATGCATATAAACAATGTAATTCAAATAAACTGCTCCTTAGCAAAAGAGAAGTACACAGATATATTTTAAGTTATTTGGTATCTGAATTTGAATAAAACTTCTAAACATAAAATTTTCTGATTTTTTTCTTTGTGAATACCTAAAATCTAAAACTAGTGAAAACTAGAACTATCATCGAAAGTGATTAATAACAGCATTTTCCTCTATGATAATGGCAAATGTTCTATACTGAAACATTATGGCCATGCGTGGGGGGTTAAAAAATAAAAGACTGTCAGGTTGCTCAAGCTTCTCAGTCCACCTGGTACCTCATGACAGTTGGTGATAAAAAAGGTGCGAAACTGAACACCTTGTAATCCCTAACTGTAAAAATATGTACTCATATAATCTGCTGTGCAGGAAGAAGGACATCATAGTAAAGTTAAAAACAGGATAAAAGCAGGTATATAGTATTTATGGTTTGAGCATTGATGCAATCTGTTTTGATTTAAATCCGGGGATTGAATCAGCACTGACTACATATGATGGTAATTCATTCTACGGGACAGCAGTCTGAGGGAAAAATGAGTTTTTGTAATAGTCAACTAATGACTGATGGTAATGCCAGGATTTTCTTATGTATGAGCTAGATATTGTCTGTGATCGACATCCATATGATTACAAACCATCTTATGAAATAAAGTCAGCCTACTACATGTATGTTATCTTCTAGATTGTAAAGAGATCATCTTCATGTAATGCGTGTGCAGGACAGAACATGATGTGACATGATGTCACAAACTTATGTAATTCGGGGTATAATAAACAAACTGTGGTGTAAATGATTTCATACTCTGCTGAGCTTACCTTGGCATCCCCACCCAGTGAGGGCTGCAGGATCTGTGTCAACTTGGAGTTTCTGTATGGTACATGTAGCTGGCTCGACCTCAGTGCTGAGAACACCTGTACAAAACAATCATAAAACTATTACACCTGCATAGGTGTGCTAACTATTTTTTTTTGTAAACGATAAACCTTTCTTGATTCACTTCATCTCAAATGTACGACTATTTAGAGGACAATACACGATTCGATTATTCCGTAAACATACATGTTGATCTGGATTTATTTCATGCTTTTGGTGAAAATACTGAGAACTAGAACTATCACTGAAGGTGATTCATACCCCCACCCCCATCTTTGACACAGGATGTATTCACATGACACATAAAACGAATGTTCACACATAGGATTTGGGCTTATAAGCATACCAATAAAAAATATTATCACTAAAGGTGATCAATACCCACACCGGAAGTCTGTCATGCATAGGAATACAGTTTCAAAAGTTTGCGTGAGTGAAAGACTACATGTATGTAAGGTTTAAAGTTAGTGTGAGCAATGGTTCAAAAGTTTTGGACAATGCTAAAAAGTTTTGACAAAATCAAAAGATTAAAAATGACAAAGGGCAATAACTCCTTTCAAAATACATGCAGAGTTATGGTTCTTGTGCACTGCACTTCCTCTCATCAAGATCAATCTACATATGAAGTTTCATCAACCTAGCTACTTTCCGGAAAATCAAAAGATTAAAAATGACAAAGGGCAATAACTCCTTTCAAAATACATGCAGAGTTATGGTTCTTATGCACTGCACTTCCTCTCATCAAGGTCTATCTACCTATGAAGTTTCATCAACATAGGTACAGTAGTTTTGGAGAAATGCTCCGGACAAATATTTGTAGACCAACCGCCGGACGGACCGACCGACCGACAGGGTGACTCCTATATACCCCCCCAAATTTCATTTGTGGGGGTATAAATATCAATGAATGATAATCCTGTCTTTCATAATAGAAGATAAGATGTTATGTCCATTATGATAAATGTCTATTTAACTGTTACGTCATGTTGACTGTCTATTTGTTTGTTTTGTTGGGTTTAATGACTCACCGATAGTATTTCAGTCATTTATAGACTATATTTACTTGAGACAGATATAGTGCTGACACACTGCAGTATAAGGCAGTAGGCATTTAACATGATACCACACCCAGTCACATTATCCTGACTAATCAGTTTTGGAACTACCTGTACATATGCTGGGTGCCAAGCAGGGAGCTACAAGTATCATTTTCAATAACTTTGGTATACTGCGGCCAGGGGATCTAACTCACAACCTCCTGGTCTTGAGGCAGACCTTTTAACCATTTGGCCACCAGTGATGGTTATATTGACAGAGCCTGGTTAAAAAACGTGATTGTAAATGACATCCATAGAAAAAATTGACCTCACATCATATTTTGAGGCTGCTGCCGGGGAATTTCAAAGACAAGAGAAATAAAGGAGAATTTAGAAAATATGTAAGAGCAGCATGATATCAAGAGAACATTTGTTAATATATCAAAAGTTCATACTTTCTAAATTATTTCACTTGTTGTAATATCAAATACATATTTTTACTCATAACTCCTCCATCAGTCATGAAAATATTGATTTCTTCGACCTAATCTTTCAAAGAAATCAACAAGTATCCTCTACTTACACTGGCTTGAATTCAACCTATCACACTGTTTTATAATACCTAAATACTCGGGCAAATTTCATAATTCTTGTTTTTAAAATAAAATCACCTAATTATTTCCTTTTTAACAATTAAAGTTAGTTATAACAGTAATTATTCATATCAACTATGTCATGGACTTGAATTTTTTCATGACGAGGGAATTGTGGAATGTGTTTCTAGTAAAAGAATTTAAGTTTTACTCAATTTTAAAGGCCTATTATTCTTCAAAAAGCTGTTTGTGTAATTCAAACAGAAATGCTTAGTGTGTGTCACAGATTTGTTAAGAGATGCAGTCTGTATATATTTGTTGACAACAACATTAGAACAATGCTGAAATAAGGAATAATATTTTACTTAAGATCATCCAACTGTGTACAAAAATACCTAATTTGACTTTGTAAATTTTTACGAAGACATTCTGTATGTCTCTGTTAACGAATCACGGGTGCTTTACCGGTAATTGATGATGCAACAAATCAACATATTCTGATTTGGTGGCTCTTTTTCAAATTCAAATCATTTCTGATTACTGACTGTTGTTGGGAATACACGTCAATGCAAAATGTAAACAATGAGAGTATTTTAAAATCCATCCAAAATAATACTTAATTGCGTATTATGATTATCAAATATTTTTAATGCATTTAACTGCTATTTTACTTTACAACAAATATTTGGACATTATGTACCATTTGTGTTAATCTACAATATGTCAGTGTTAGTCTATATTTTCTTTGTCATGAAAATTGTATTGTTATTGTTGTTTAAGTATAGGTGGTGGACTTATAGCCAAATCACACAGGTCACTTCCTTCACTGCCTCCAGATGCTAAAGAGTTAAACAATCTCTTACCTGACCCAGAGCTGACAAAGACTTATTGATAGCCGCTGCCTCGACCAGTCTCTGTCCCTCAGCCTCAGTTTTCGAGATCCTCTCTGACCCAGCAAGGTCACACAAGGTCAATGTTCCACGACTTATTGCACTTGTGACCTTATCATGACCTTCAACTATCAGCATCAACACTAAATGGGACCGTGAACTGAAAAGAAAGATATTCACATCAAGATTGGCATGGATAAAATATGGTTCAAATTGCCCTCTTAACTAACCTTTTACTCCATATAGACATATTTTGACCTTTTGGCAAACAGAACCATTCCAGATCAGTTATTTCCTGGAAGGAACTGTCTGATTAGGGTCTCCTCCATTTGCTTATGCAATATTATAGCTCAGATTCTACAGTCTGCACAGAAAATAAAATCCGTTGTTAAATACATGCTCAGTAAATTAATATTCATCAGACATATATTTGTACATGAATATTCATAAAGTATAGGGTTAAAAACTTACAATGGTAAAGCTTTAACTTTTATAGCATAGTTCTTTGTTAAAATTAAAGTTTGTCCATTCTGTGTGAAATGCAATTTTTCAGGCAGATACATTGTGGAATTATGTCCCAAAGAGACTGGGTCAGTCCTAAACGGACAAAATTTTTGGAATTAATATTTGTGGGAACCACTTTTCATTAAATCAGTGAAAGCAAGAATTATCATGAAAATGATGAATACCCCCAGATACCACTTTGTCACAGTTACTGTTACCATGTCAGACAGTCTTTATAAAGTTGAAGGGTAAAAAATAAAAAAAACACCAAAACCAAGTAGAGCTCTGATACACTTATACATGTATCCTAGAAAAAAATTATTTAGTAGAAAACATGTTTGTTTGTTTACTAGGTTTAAAATCCCACTGACAGTATTTCAGTCATTTGGAGACAATGTCTACTTGAGACAGATATAGTGCTGCCACACTGTAGTATCACACCATAGACATGTGGCAGAATACCACACCCAGTCACATTATCCTGACACCAGGCCAACCAGTCCTGTGACGTGCCAATGATATGCTTAATTTGGCTACGTACTTACAGACCACATCTACAGATGGACCAACCAACTGACGTACGGATGTGACTCCAATATAGCCCCCATATACTTCGTATCTTGAGGTATAATGAATACTTCATAAGATATAAAGATTTTGGGATTTGTAGTTAAAGAACTAGTTACCCTGGACTGGGTTTATGGGATCGGGCATGGTATTATGCCAACTGTATGTACTCATATGAAATCATTTAGCAATCCCTCTCAGTAGTTCTTGGGCAGGACTGGACTTTAGCACTTACAACTGTGCTAAAAATTTAATATTTTTCTTCCATGGCAAAGAGGCAAAAGAAAGAGTTAAAATCTGGCATTGAACAGAGTTCTGCCTCCTGTAGCTTCAGCTAACCACTGTCATTACTGAAATGAACACTCTTGTTCTACCACCTTATCTCAATTATATAAATAAGATTGTCGTAACACATGACTGGGCAAGACAATGTGCATGATTTCTAAACTGCAGGTATATAACAATGCACCTTTATCCTCATCAATACATCAGACTGTAAGATACAACCAAATCTTACCTGGTAGAGTTCATCTTGGTGGATGCTACCGATCTGTTCTTGTCACCCATGGTCATGACCTTCTTGACATCATCCAGGTTTTTGATTTGGAACTCAGTTAGGCCAGGGATGTTCACCTTGTTCCCTGCGGTCCTAAGTTCCAGCGTCTTGGCATCATCGTTCAGAAGGTCCTGGATTGTCTCATTGTAAATCTCCACCAGTGACACCTGCAGTTATCAAACAGTGGTGTTGATGTTGTTATAGAGATCTGGTGATCAGGTAAACACTTAACCTGCTGAATTTCTCAAATGGACTTAGCCGACATCTTTTTCGGAACTGTCAATTATCAATTTTAGGGATAACAAGATGAAAACTTGTAGTTGGTCAGCCATGGATGTGCAGGCTGGCCTGGCTCTTTATTGGTGGCAAAGGTTAGCACTTACAGTTCCAGCAGGGTAAGGGTTAAAGACAATACAGGATAGCACCATTAAAACGCTGTTATAACTTGACCAGCATGAGAATCCAACAAACTTACATACGAAAAGATTTGTTCACAAAGACTTAGGAGACAAAAAGTTAGATATAATCCCTGGCTTGACTTAACAACTTTACAATGTTTTAGTATTGCTTCATTGACGAGTTACAGTGTCAAACAAAAGGTCTACCATGCTATCTATCCATCTGCTCACTAGTGAGACTGCACAATCTCAAAAAAGGCTTTGATTCCCATGGTGCTTTTCCCTCCGTACATTTTCTTTCCAAATTGCCATCTTTCACACAAAATTTCACTACAAGGCTATAGATGTATGATTTGTTTTAAGAAATTCATAAAATAAATCTCGATTCTAATTGATGGATTATTAAACAAGAGGGCCATGATGGCCCTGAATCGCTCACCTGAGTACCATTGCTTCAACTGATGTCAAGGTTTTTAAACAGACAAGGATTCTGATATAACTTAATCTAAAACATTTTACCCCTGACAATACTACACACCAAATATCTAAGCAATGGGCCATATGGTTTCAGAGAAGACTTGGGCGCAGGGTCATTTATCACCGTAGGGCCAAAACTTTGAAAATCTTTGTAATGAACCATTAGATGCTACTACATACCAAAAATCTTAGCTCTTGGCCTTATTGATTCATAGAAGAAGATTTTTTAAGATTTTCCTATATAACTCTGTGTAAAACAAGTGACCCCTGGTGGGGGGTCATTTATCACCATAGGGCTATGATTTGTACAATCTTGGTAGTGGCCCATAAGATGATGCTACATACCAAATATCTAAGGTCTAGGCCTTATGGATTCATAGCAGAAGATTTTTTAAGATTTTCCTATATAACTCTGTGTAAAACAAGTGACCCCTGGTGGGGGGTCATTTATCACCATAGGGCTATGATTTGTACAATCTTGGTAGTGGCCCATAAGATGATGCTTCATACCAAATATCTAAGCTCTAGGCCTTATGCATTCATGGAAGAAGATTTTTTAAGATTTTCCTATATAACTCTGTGTAAAACAACTGACCCCTGGTGCGGGGTCATTTATCACCATAAGCTATGATTTGTACAATCTTGGTAGTGGCCCATAAGATGATGCTACATACCAAATATCTAAGCTCTAGGCCTTATGGATTCATAGAAGAAGATTTTTTAAGATTTTCCTATATAACTCTATGTAAAACAAGTGACCCCTGGTGCGGGGTCATTTATCACCATAGGGCTATGATTTGTACAATCTTGGTAGTGGCCCATAAGATGATGCTTCATACCAAATATCTAAGCTCTAGGCCTTATGCATTCATGGAAGAAGACTTTTTAAGATTTTCCTATATAACTCTATGTAAAACAAGTGACCCCTGGTCGGGGTCATTTATCACCATAGGGCTATGATTTGTACAATCTTGGTAGTGGCCCATAAGATGATGCTACATACCAAATATCTAAGCTCTAGGCCTTATGGATTCATAGAAGAAGATTTTTTAAGATTTTTCTATATAACTCTATGTAAAACAAGTGACCCCTGGTGCGGGGTCATTTATCACCATAGGGCTATGATTTGTACAATCTTGGTAGTGGCCCATAAGATGATGCTACATACCAAAAATCAAAAGGCTAGGCCTTGTGGTTTCGGAGAAGAAGATTTTTTCAAGTTTTTCCTATATTAGCCTATGTGAAATCAAGTGACCCCTGGGGCGGGGCCAATTTTGACCCCAGGGTCATAATTTGTACAATCCTGGTAGACAGTCATAAGATCATGCTACATACCAAAAATCAAAAGGCTAGGCCTTGTGGTTTCAGAGAAGAAGATTTTTTAAATTTTCATTTTTAAAATCTATTTTTAGCTCCTGTGACCTAATTATGTGATGGACCAGAACCATTTATACAACTTTAGTAGAGCTTCATCCAAGGAACATTCCTGCAAAATATTTTTCAAATTGGCCAAGCCGTTTAGGAGGAGATGTTGTTTGAAGCAATTGTTGACGCCGGACGCACGCACGCACGCACGGACGCCGGACGCCGGACAAAAGGCGATCAGAAAAGCTCACCTTGAGCACGTTGTGCTCATGTGAGCTAAAAATGTGAATGCAGCAATAATAAACACTTATGTTAATAGTGAAATAAAGGGCCATACCTTTACTCACGTGCACTATACTGGTATCTATGTTTGCAAACATACATAATTTATCAAGCACATTTTAACTCTGCATAATTTTTTCAATTTTTTTCAAAGTTAAGGATTGTATGATTGTTTTACTGTTAACTTCATTTATTAAATATTCAGTATCTATCGCACTTAGAAATCACTCACCGTGAGGGTATATTTCATGGTTTCCTCCCTTTCTTTACAGACTTGGAACAGCTCCTTCATCGCCCTAGGAAAGACAAGCGTAATCATATGTCAAAACTAAAGTAATTTCTAAGTATACTGTTGTAGTTTTCTGTGTATCTGTGCTATACATCGGTAATGTTAAACAAGAGTGCCAGTGATGCCACAATATACGCCGCCACAAAATATAAAGACCAAGAGGGGTCTTTTAATTATTGCTTTTAACATTTCTGTAAGCATAATCTCATAATGAAGTCTGTAAGACCAATTAATTTAGCTGAACAGAGATAGAACCCTAAAAATGCTTCCAATATGACAGTAGGTCAAATAGCAGTATCAATTTGAATCCTTTTTTCTTTCTCCCCATAACTCTTGCAAAAATCACTGTACCAGAAAATCCTTGCCTTATGCACTTTTACCTGTTTAGAAACTTGAGTTGTGTTTTAAAGAGACCATGTTTAGAAAGGCATAACTATTGCAAATATTGATGAACATCAAAGCCCCTGCTTTGTGCATATCTACCCAGTATAGTAATGACATTGCCCAAGTTTTGAAAAGATTAGGTCAGAAACATACAAGAAATTGCATTCCCAAAGTGAAATATCAATCACTAAAAAACTAAGTTTAGGGGAACAAATCATGTAAAAATCAATGAACCGGAAAATCGCCACTTCATGCACATTTACCCATTATAGTAATGACACTGACCAAGTTTTGAAAAGATTCATTCAGAAATGTAGGAGGAGTTGCGTTCACAAGGCTGCAATATCATTCAGCTACAGAGACTAAGTTTCAAAGGGACACAAATCTTGTAAAAATCAATGAACCCGAAAATCGCCACTTCATGCACATCTACCCATTATAGTAATGACATTGACCAAGTTTTGAAAAGATTCATTCAGAAACGTAGGAGGAGTTGCGTTCACAAGATATGGACGTACGGACGTACGGACGTACAGACGGATGGACAGACGGAGAAGATGACGCCAATATACGACCGCCTCTGGCGGCGTATAAAAACCAAGGGGTCTATTCACAAAATGATCTAGGGTATTGCACCCGGACTCCCTTGTATCCAACTACTGTCTCTTCTAAGGTCTAAAATATGGCCATGATAATCAGAAACTGATTACTAGCCATTACAATAAAAGAAGAAGAGTGTTGGAGTTAACCATTAACCCTTTCCCTCAGACGCACTCAATAGGTATCACATAAAGCCTGATCTGCAGAAAGCCACAGCTAAACCTTACCAAATTTAATTACAAAATCCTCATTTCCAGATCACTGAGTAGCAGCGAACAGCATAAAACCTGATCAGCCTGCGAGTTACTCGCAGGCTGATCTGCTGCGAGTAACTCGCAGGCTGATCTGGTTTTATGCTGTTCGCATAGGTCTTTTCATGGTGTCCTCTATGAGGGAAAGGGTTAATGCAACAGTATTACAGTCATGTCACGATGTCTGGCTAATTACAGCTGGAGTGTACAGAGACACCCTTGTAGTTCTACACACCGACCATAGGTAGGCTCCCTCACATAAAATATCTGTATGCCAAGCTCAAAGTTATGAAATCAATACATTAACAATATTCTGTTCCATTCCTCCAGCTCATCCAAATGAAATTACATCAATGCACAATAAATAAGTCTACAATATGTTAAAATCTTTAAAACAGATTCAATAAAATTGTAAATACAATTTTATGATACATTTTGTTTATCAGAAGACAGCATTTTTCAGACTTGTGAGATGTTCTTGATGTCTAAACTGAAGACATTGTACAGGAACTAGAAACATTCTGAGGCCTAAATTATTATTCTCTTGAGTCTTTATTTTAGAATGAGGTACAAAAATTGAAGGTTACTTATTACCAAATCTAAGTATATTTAAGTGACTGTAAATACATTTATTAACATATAAGGGTAGTTTTTACAAGAAACTGTTGCATTTTTTACCATACTTTCATTATGCAAGAGGAATAAGATGATATGAAATTTTAGATTCACAAGTCTGAGTCTAAATTATGGACTTAAAAGAATGATGAATAATGGCCAAGTGTCCCATTTCACTGAACTTTATACAGAAAAATTTGGTGATAGTTGTGAGTATGTTATTACATTTGTGTCTACTTATTTCCTATTTGCATAATAAAACCTATAGAGAAATGACCCAATTAATTTCAAGATACAAACTAATCACTTTTTGTGAAAAAAATTTTATCTTACAATTATAATTTTATGTATGCAATGATTTTCTTTGTGAAAAAGTTAAGTGGAACAGGCTCCAGATTATAAACATAAGTTTATTGATAATTTATTTGATTCGTATGACTGACCAAGAGGCACAAAACAGCAGATGTAAGTGTATGTATTATCCTATGACATACCTGATGTTGATACCTGGGTTATTATCAGGGCCCATCATGGTGAATGTTTTACCGCTACCCGTCTGTCCATACGCTAGCAGGGACACATTGTACCCGTCTGCACAGGATGTGATGATTGGCTTGGTATCCTCAAACACCTGAAGTGGGGGTTGGAGTTATAGGGCGGAAATCACCAGTAATATATAATTTCAAACATATAAACCAGCCTTGAATCCTACCAACAATACTTACCACTAAATAATATTTTAAATCTTATATATTAATTTGGAACAATCGTTTCGTGTCAAATTAAACAACTAAGTCGACACATTTAAAACTACCTTATTGAATATCATTATTTGTTAACCCTTTCCCTCATAGAGGAAACCATGAAAAGACCTATGGGAACAGCATAAAACCAGATCAGCCTGCGAGTAACTCGCAGGCTGATCAGGTTTTATGCTGTTCGCTGCTCCTCAGTGGTCTGGAAATGAGGACTTTATAATTAAATTTGGTAAGGTTTAACTGTGGTTTTCTGCAGATCAGGCTTTATGTGGTACCTATTGAGTGCATCAAAATGAGTCTATGTGAGGGAAAGGGTTAATAAATGAAATATCAACATATTTTTATTAAGGAAACAATCTTGATGAAGTACATGCCTAAGTATTACAATATGATTCAGTGCTAAGCAAGTTTGCCAAAATTAGAGCCACTGCTGCAGCAGAAGGCTATTATTAACCAACCAAAATTGCCATGTCTGATATGCAGAACTCTCATAAAGCTAGTGACCTTGACCAGGGGTTTTCTTTCTGAAATCGGGAAGGGGCCTTACTACCATATGTTGGCGGATAAAATCACTATTGTTTTGAGTCTCGGAAAAGAAAAATCCTCTGATGTGGAAAAGGATACACATTTTATAAAAAGAATTCAGAGATCAATATATGTCTATGAAAAGCCTCTGATAAAGGAGGAAAATAAGTCCAGATTGATCCCATACTTACTATAAAATACAATCCCAAGTTGTTGCTTTTTTGTGACACTGAGGAATAGTGCCAAACTTCCCTGGGGTTTTAGCTGCACATGAGATGTTAAAAGGTCAAGGACTGAACTGGACAAGACAGGACAGGACAGGACAGGACATGCATGATTCCAGTATGGACCCAACAATGTAAAGTCAAGGTATAATAGTTACTTATACCATAATATGTAAACTTATGTTTGTACTATACATGTATTGATTGACAAGGAAGACCCTTCCAGTGCTATTTTAGTATCTAATATAAGGGGGACTACTCTGTATATAGAAACTCCAAATTTGACATTGTACCTGAACATAATTCAACATGACTTTCAAAAAATTTAGATTAAAAAAAAAAATAATAATATTAAAAAACCTCCAAAAACTAAGTGTTTTCAAGGGAATTATCAGCTGAATTTATCTTAAACATCAAACAGAAATGAATAATAAAAAAAAAAATGTGGAAGTGGACCTGTTCTTGTGTGGAGCTTGGATCAAACACTCGGTCAAAGGAGAACATCTTCTTTCCTTGCTGGGGGTGAAGAGCAATGAGGTCCTGGTCTGACGGGAATTTGAGGCAGCAATCTGCACGGTCATCCTTACGTACACGGCAGAACACACGTATATTGCCGCGTAACTCTTGGAGCTGTTAAAATGTAAAGACCATTATAAACTTTCATGTAAAAAAATACATATTTAAAAATCTTCACAAAGTCATCATTTCAAATGTTTAGCAATAACAAGATTCTCCTAAAAGTTGATACAATGTAATGTTATTAACTGACCACTTTATCATGTGTTTTTGTGTTAATTCCTTATAACATGAAAATAAAGTTGTTAAATGATACTGAATGATAGATTTTTGTAAAGTAAATAAAATCTTTTTTGCAGTCATGATATCATTTTATTCAGATAAAAAAAGCATTTATGAATTAAAAAATATCTTTTCTGAGATTCTGAGTATAATAATTTTGTCTGAGTTTTACACATCACTTCATAACTCTTACATAAACCATATAAAATATATTAACCCTTTCCCTCATAGAGGACACCATGAAAAGACCTATGCGAACAGCATAAAACCAGATCAGCCTGCGAGTAACTCGCAGGCTGATCAGGTTTTATGCTGTTCGCTGCTCCTCAGTGGTCTGGAAATGAGGATTTTGTAATTAAATTTGGTAAGGTTTAACTGTGGTTTTCTGCAGATCAGGCTTTATGTGATACCTATTGAGGGCGTCAAAATGAGTATATATGTGGGAAAGGGTTAAATTGTCATCACTTCCATATATTACCAAAAACATAAGCAAATATCTTAGGCTATTCAGATGTATTCCTTTTTCCTCTAGAAAGCCAAATACAAGTCATCTGCTACAAATACCCGTTAATCTAGTCTTGCTCCATACCCCTGGTTATCTATTTTTTCTCTTTCGAAAGTTTTCTTCACAACAAGCCTTATTTCAAAAGTATTAATCACAAACCTTCCAATATGTTTTCGCATCATCTTTCATTGACCATCCAACCTCAACATTCTCTAATTTCTCAACGAGTTCTCCTATAAAGGTTTCAAGTTCAATCATTCCGTTGTCTTTTAAATATTTCCCAATCCACAAGACTGTAGTAGTAATCTCCTTCAGTCCTACCCCATGTACAATAATCTTGACCACAAACCAAACCTCCCCCAACTATTCCATAACCACCATATTGCAGTTTTTTTCTTCATTTTTATCAATACCTTCATACAAAAATCTACACCGCATCATAATCCAATCTTGTTACCCCTCCCTAAGACTGACAATGACCGCTATCTTGCCCCACCCACCTGGTTGTACAACAGCTTCCTCTGCAGGGCCTCCTTCCTGTACAGGGCGCGCACTTCCTCGATCTCGTTTTGCGTGCCTTTCTCGGAATTTTTCAGCTGCTTCATGGCTGGTCCAAACTGCAGATACACAATAGGAGTCCATTGATGTACAATTTCTGCTTTATTTATTGTTTATTTAATGTTTCTGATTTTGATAGGCAGCAACTCGCCACACAAGCAATAAAACTTACATCATTTGAAAACCAGAGTATCTCTGCAATAATGTACAAAAAGTATCAGAATATTCATAGATCTTTCTACATAATTTTGTAATGCTTTATCAAACTTTTATGGTGAAGAAAAAACTGCACAATATACAAAATAATTTTTTTTTTTTATTCATGAAAGCTTTATGATGTCAGTTTAACTATTGGATGATTTGAATGTCATCATATGATTTGTATGGTGATGGTAATTACTATACTGCAAGGGTATTTTTTACTTTCCTTTATTTCAACCAGAGGGGCAAAAGGAAAATTCTTAATCACATAATTATATGAAATGAAGTAATGATGTAATTTTTATCTAACTGACATGATTTGAACCCAGCTCAGAAAACGCAATGTTTGCTTTAAAATAGGCAAATAGAAAACAATTCTTCCAATCTATGAATATTATGATATCTCCTATGGAGAATGATAAAATTTATCATTCTTGACTATTTCTATGTCTCTGAACAATGTGTTACCTTCTCCAGGAGATGTTTAAAGTCACCCATGTATCTCTCCACCTCTGCCTTCAGTTTCACATGAGACTTTCTCAGCTCCTTTGCATTAGCGTTGAGATCAAGCACATCGTCTGGGTTTACAATCTCACCCGCTGCCACTGGCTTGCCCTAGGAGAAACACAGATAGTGGTCTTTGTAAGCTACCAGAGGACTGTGATGAAATATGAGGAAACATAACAGAACTAATTTTGGTGGATAAGTGGATAAACACAAATGAAATTACATGTACATATATTTGTGATTATGATATTTTCTTTCAAGATTTGATATGTTATTTTATTTGGCAATCTGAAATATCAAAAAAAGAAAAAAAAAGAAAAAAAAAAGATCTCAAACATCATTTTCTTTATGCTCAATAAGGATCAAGTATCTATTATATTTAGTTCTTTCATCCATTTTTCATTCATTCAAAGGAAAAAATAAAACTTATAACTTGCAGCCTGGACCATTTTTCTCGAAAAAAATATACTTAAATATGATCTCAGGCACGAACTCAATCTAAAATCCCTATATAATGGCTATATGTGGATTTGAGCATGAAATATGTACTTAACAACTTTATTTTTGAGAATGAAGGGCTAGAGCTTTAAATGGTTTCACAAGATGTTTGTACACTGTGGTTGGGTATCTTATAGCTTGTATTATCTTATATTGGGTAGCTTATTCAATGCCAGTCTGGCTCTTTAGTCCTCTATTTCAGGGTGAAGCAGTACTAGAGTTTAAGTATTTGCAAGTAACTGATAACTTTATCTCTCAAGATGTACATGAAAAAAAAACATGTACCCAAACTGGAGATATCACTGAGGGTAATAGATACCCCTATCTAAAGTGCCTTTATTCAAGAACATTAAAAGATTTTAACTTTTTTGTAAAACTTGGTGCAACAAAGTGTGTGTTCCTAACAAAGCCACTACTTAATTTCACTCTGTGATGCATGGATACAGAACAGAAGAAAAGGAAGGAGTTTTAGGGAACAATGGATAAGTAAACCTACTCCTTTTCCAGGTCTGCCTTTGCCTGCCTTCTGCATGACTGAGATCGGGCGGGCAGACTTTGGTCGTCCACCTGTCATAGCTGACAACTGGGCTTCCGTCTGTTTGGATTCTGCCTCAACCTCACTTAGTTTGTTTGTCTGGTCTTCCAACTGAAATACAAGGCTTATAGAAATGATTTATAATGCTAAGAAAAAGTATTGTAATAATTAGAGAGAAAATGATATTGCTTATGAAAATCTCATTAGCAATGATGGTGAGGCTTGCGTGGTCTTTGAAGTGGGAAGAAATCTAAGAACATGGGAGAAAACCTGTAAGTCCAAACAGTCAACAAATTACCAAGGTCCTCAACAGGATTCTGAAAACTTGAGTCCTTGACACAGACTTGCCAAAGAGTTCTACTACATATTGATATAGTAGGAGCTGTGCTTGGGAAAACAGGAGTCCTTTTCTAGAAAATTTGAGTCCAAGACTCCAAGAAATCAGTAAGATTCCTGAATACTCTTTTACAAAGAATTTTAAAGCCATCAAGGCTCAAACACCTGATGTATTGCTGAAAAGTCAGTGTGTTAACCACTACATTATCAATCAACTTGATTGATACATGTATGCAGTGGCCTCTTAGGTAGTGTATAAGCCATTACGAGATTGATTGTTATAAAGGTAAGATTCTTTTTAGGTCATTCAAGGCACATAGTGTTGGTCATATGCAGACGTAAAACAATTTTAACATATAAAAAAAACATGACACTGATCTTAGGCTAAATGCATTTTTAAAGCAATTAATTTAATAATCAAACACTGTTGACTTGGATCAGTTTGCTTTATCCTTTTCTTTTGCTTATTTTCCAAAAACTTTTGACTTTCAAACATGCAAGTCCCATTTTTTCTACTGAGAGTCTAAAAACATGTGTTATTAATTTTTACTGTCCTGACATAAATTATAATGTTGTTTAATATCAATAATTAAAAAAAATTGTTTCTTCTTTTTTTTAGTTTATATTTTTCCCCCTTTTCTGGAGGTAATAAGACACTGTACTTACGTTTCTCTCCAGCTCTTCTCTCCTTCCTCTCTCTTTCTGTAGTTGTATTTCCTACAAATACAAATTAAATATATTGTAATGAAAACTCTTACAAAAAAAACCCCATATAACTATTACTAAAGGATCCCAAGTATCCCACCTTGTCTTCATGTAATGTCATTGTGTGATGTGACATGCGTGCCTCACTTATATGAGATATAAGGAATATAAAATGCAGTAACTTCATGAATATCTAGTGACTTTACAATATAAGAACTGTATTTTTATATCATCTTTTCTTTAGTGAATGTTATATTTATGACAAAATAAGAGTTGTTGGAATGACACATATGCCCCCCTATGCTCCCCCCACTTCAATCGAGGTCACTGTGACCTTGGCCTTTGACCAAATGACCCCAAAAACAATAGGGGTCATCTACTAGTCATGACCAATCATCCCATGAAGTTTGAGGAATGTGGGTCCAAGCCCAAGGAAACAAAGTGGTCTACCGACAGACTCACTGACAGACAGACCGACCAACCATCAGACCGACATTTGCAAAACAATACTGGTATGCCCCCTCTTCTGCAAAGGTGGGCATAATAAGAGGTTTTGTATGTAAAGAATATAAAAGACATTGGTTTGGCCAATCTAATTTCATCTCTTACTTAAAATATTTTCACCATTCAAATATAATAGCCTTAACATTGGTATAGCTTACCAATTCTCTGACTTGTTTCTCCAATTCTATCACCCTGGTCTCCTTCTCAGCAATGGCTTTACCCTCTTTGGCTGTCTTTGGAACTTTCATCCATTCTGCAAACAGCAATGTTTGACTATTAGATTCTCAAGTTAATATTTAACATCAACTTCCTTTTTACTTTTTACCTATAAGATTTCTATTAGAAAAATATTATTTTTTACCCTTTTGATTCAAGGGTCATAACTCCAATTTTTTTTTTCGATATGACTATTAAACAGTGGGACGTGTTATGGTCAAAAACATTTCAAATGAATTTGTTTGTTTAATGGGATTAAAGACCAGCAGACAGATTTCAATCATTTGGAGACTATATCTACATAAGACAGATACAGTGCTGCCACACTGTTTGTTTATTGGGTTTAACATCCCACTGACAATATTTTGGTCATTTAAAGACAATGTCTACTTGAGACAGAAATAGTGCTGCCACACTGCAGTATCACACTGCAGACATGTGGCATGATACCACACCCAGTCACTTTATCCTGACACCGGGCCAACTAGTCCTGCAACTACCTTTACATGCTGAATGCCATGCAAGGGAGCTACACCAGTATATTTATTACAATTTTGGCATGTTTTGCCTGGGATCACAACCTCCTGATTCCTTGACAGACGCTCTAACCACACTGCCATGGGGACCAGTCATTTCAAATTCAAGTAAAAGATAAAAGAGTGGTAACAAAGTGAAATTTGACATTTTTTTATTGCAAGGGTAATAAATCTAAAAATCTGATAAGTGCTGTAATCTTCTTTTAAAATGCAAGGGAAATAACTCTAGAATTACAATCTTATAAGTGCTGCAGTCAAACCTGGTATTATTCAACAATAACATTAATATTCAAACTGTGTGACATTTGCACATCATTTCCTTTCTTGAAAATTTGAATATGAACATTTCATACCGTCTCCTTCTAGATGCAGGTAAATGGATATACACTCGTCTGGGTCATAGTTACAGGCACGTAACAACGACAGGATGTCGTGTCTGTCTCCCCAGCTGGGAACAGCTTCCTGTCACAACAAGGTCAAAAGGTCAGAAGGAGTAATGTAAAACATAGGGAAACTACTACATGTTTATGCCCTCTCCAATATTGGACTAAATATATGTTAAAATAATAAGTAGTTCTATACATTAAATAAAGAATAAATTAAATTAAAATCGAGGGGTGAGAGCAAAACTAGGCTTAGTGTTTATATAAATATATGCACTTAGCCTACTTTCGCTCTCACCTCTCAATTTATATTAGTAGCATTGTAGAATTGAAAAGCTGGATCGATCAAGAGGTACAAAACAGCTTTAATTTGTTCCAGGGCGGAACCAGCACTTTATTTTTGAAATGTCGTAAAAGAATCTTGAAACAAGTGCTTAAGGCACTTGAAATTTGTTACTGCATCACAAATTTTCTAAAACTCATTTCATTTGTTGTTGATGAAGTTGTGGATATAAAATAGTGGAGAAGAATACATTATGATTACTGGTATGAGGTTGTCAAGACGGATAAAGAAGAAGGATAAGTAATTTAACCATTTCCCTCATATTGACTCATTTTGACGCACTCAGTAGGTACCACATAAAGCCTGATCTGCAGAAAACCACAGTTAAACCTTACCAAATTTAATTACAAAATCCTCATTTCCAGACCACTGAGGAGCAGCGAACAGAATAAACCTGATCAGCCCGCGAGTTACTTGCAGGCTGATCTGGTTTTATGCTGTTCGCATAGGTCTTTTCATGGTGTCCTCTATGAGGGAAAGGGATAAGTGATAGTAGTAGTTGTACACAGTGGTATAAATGACTGCAGCAGAAGAAAAACCAAAACCCACATGTTGAAATGCTATCAAATGATCTTTTTCCGGTGTTCCCACTCACATTTTTTTTCAAGGGTAAACTTACCCCTTGGGTTGAAAATATGTGCGTACACTTAATTTTTAGGGGCGATGAAAACTCAAAGGTCTTCACATCGTAATTTTAGTCACTGGAATTTTCATATGCGCTGTCTCACATATGAAAGTTAATACTAGCGTGAAAGAAAATTTGTGTATGTGAATTACACAACATTCTATGTGATTGGGAACACTGTTTTTCATGCTAATGGACCTTTCCAGTGTCTTAACACATATCAAAGTTAATTTACAGTCTATCAAATAGCTAACCCTTAAGAACAGATAGTCAATGGCTGACCTGGTTTACACAAAAGGCACATGGTTTTGATTGGGATATTGTTTATGAGCTATTCAGCTAGACATGAAAGGAAGGGCGGGGCTTGGACTTTTACAGTTAAAACTAGAAAGGTGCATTGGGTCAAGTGATTTTACAAATCAAGAGCTTGGTGCAGAACTATTATAACTACATATAAATATAGAGGCAGTTACAATAGTTTTGTACCATGTCCTCAAAATGTATAGCATAACTTGCAGACAGAAAATATGAATGTGCAGCAATAAAGACATATGTGCTGTAAGAAAGGGTGTTTGAACCCCGGTCCATCAAGACTGACCTCAACCTGGTCCACCAGACTCTTGACCATGGGGTGGTGTAGCTCCCAGCCAATGGGCAGGCGGACCCACGTCCCAGTGTCTTTGTCAAAATACATGTGTACATTGTGCTTTTTCTGAAAAACAAGAAAAAATATATCTTTTGTAATAAATGATATTGCCTTTAAGTTTGTCAGCCAGACAAATTTGCATGTTCCTAGGGAAATCAACCTAATGGTATCCGAGAGAAATCGAAACAAGAGGTGTTTGTGAAAAACATTTGACCCCATGACACTGACATGTGTCAAATGTCCATAAACCTTGACTCATGACATACTGATTTTAAAATATATAAATGTTACAGTCCAAAGGGTCATTCAGAGCATACGTTATTACCCAGACAAGACATGCTATGACTCCTGGGTTGAATTCCCCCAACAATTCTAAGTGCTAAGTCATGCTTCTGAAATAAAAAGTACCCATATATTTTATTTCATAACAAATATTGTTAGTTATTAAGGTAATAATTCATGTTGGCTTAGTCGTGTACTTGAATAATTCATAACAAAGGAATGGTGGAATGTGTTTCTACCTAGTTTAAGAATTTAAGTATTACTTAGTGCTAAGTATTGTTGGTGGAGCTCACCTAAAAACCAGTTTGATTTTCTACTATTTATTAGTTATGGACCAAAGTATCAATTAGATTTTAATTTAGGTATTGCTTAGGCAAGTCTAAAATGTACATACAGTTTATGAAATTTCATATCATTCATTAGCTAATAATGATTAAGGCAAACAACATCAACTTTTATATAAGTACAAATGTACATATTTATTCTTTCTTTACTTCAATATGAGGGTTGATCAAGTTATTCATAGACTTTTTTGCTCAATCTTTTAGTGTATTCATGAGGTGTCATAATAAATGTCTATCTCTTCTGTATTGCTAAGTGTAGAATTGTGTAGAATCGTAGTTGTATAGACTATTTTTGGTTGTACAATATGTGATAGCATTACCATAGTAACGCTTCAGTGCCCAGGTCTATCATTTGGTCAAACATTTAAAAGAATGTCTCTTCAAAAAGGAAAACATGTCCTAATTTCAATAAAACTTTGTCATAATGCCTTTATATATTTTGTTATAACCATCAATAAATCTGACCACATTTTGATGTTATTTTGTGAAATAATAACAATTGGAATACTGAAGGTCGTCATGCTCGCTATGTAATAATGGACGGAATATCGCGCTAGCATTAATTTTTGCAAATATTTAGGAAAGACACCAACGAAAACATTTAATTTACTAGAGCAAGATAGGGAAAGGGGTCAGTTTGTCGGGCACTTGTGTTTAAATGACAAAGGACGTTTGCGGTTTCCAGAATGCCGAGAATAACTCAATAGTGATTACAGATGAGATGGTGTGATTGAGAATAACTCAATAGTGATTACAGATGTGACCGTGATCAAACGGTGGGAGCGGCATCCATGATATCAATTTGCAGTGTCTTGAAAAGAAAAGTGATAGACGATTGACCTTGAACTGACTGGTTTAGGCTAAGGAACGGTACAATCGCATTTTTGAATTTAATCTGAACATTGGAAAGGTATGTCATGTTTTAATGTTTTATCTTGTGTAATTGACTTAAATTAACATATGATTAAACTATAACAAAGGACCCCAAATTCAGCAATGGAGAATGAACTACTAAAATGTATTATTCATTTTTATGACATCTTTTAAGTTTCAAAATTAATAAATTACAAAAATGTAAATAAACAAGGGTCAGGACTGCCACAAAATACGCCCATCACAGTATGGGGACTCTCAGAAATAGCTCAGAGAAACAAGCTATTGTCTCCTAAATCCAATTAGTTAATGAATGTTACTTATTAAAACAATCATGTTGAAAGTTTGAAAAGGATTGGTCTAACGGTATTGAAGTTAGAGCCCAGACAATCACAATTTCAAGTATTTTGTGTACGTCAAGGGCCATAACTTCTAAGTCATTCACGCGATAATGCTGGATATTGAACTCATCCGTGATATTATGGCCATGCACATGTGTGAAAACTTTGAAAAGAAATGGGCAAACTGTATTGAAGTTAGAGCCCGGATAATCACAATTTCAAGTATTTTGTATACGTCAAGGGCCATAACTTCTAAGTCATTCAAGCGATAATGCTGGATATCTAACTCATCCGCGATATTATGGCCATGCACATGTGTGAAAAGTTTGAAAAGGATTGGACTAACGGTATTGAAGTTAGAGCCCGGACAATCATAATTTCAAGTATTTTGTGTACGTCAAGGGCAATAACTTCTAAGTCATTCACGCGATAATGCTGGATATCGAACTCATCTGAGATATTATGGCCATGCACATGTGTGGAAAGTTTGAAAAGGATTGGGCAAACGGTATTGAAGTTAGAGCCCGGACAACAAATGTTCCACGCCCGCCTGCCCGCCGTGAGTGTTCACATAATACGCCCCATCTTAAGATGGGCGTATAAAAAGCAGTCAAATTAATTTATGTGTGATACTTACTGGGTCTAATAATTGATAATTTAAAATATAACATGACCGTATAGTGTTAATAATTGGTAATCTATAACCTTTGTTGTGTAATTTCAGGTACATGTGAGATGGGTGCAGCGCAAACCTAAAAGCAATGGAATGGAGCTTTGGGCAATTGAATCTAAATACTTATATATTAAAAAAGACAAAGGATTCATCCCCATGAACGCTGCATTGCCCATGAAGGATGTTACTTTGAAACAAGAGGGCCATGATGGCCCTGAATCGCTCACCTGAGTACCATTGCTTCAACTGATGTCAAGGTTTTTAAACAGACAAGGATTCTGATATAACTTAATCTAAAACATTTTACCCCTGACAATACTACACACCAAATATCTAAGCAATGGGCCATATGGTTTCAGAGAAGACTTGGGCGCAGGGTCATTTATCACCGTAGGGCCAAGACTTTGAAAATCTTTGTAATGAACCATTAGATGCTACTACATACCAAAAATCTTAGCTCTAGGCCTTATTGATTCATAGAAGAAGATTTTTTAAGATTTTCCTATTTAACTCTATGTAAAACAAGTGACCCCTGGTGTGGGGTCATTTATCACCATTGGGCTATGATTTGTACAACCTTGGTAGTGGCCCATAAGATGATGCTACATACCAAATATCTAAGCTCTAGGCCTTATGGATTCATAGAAGAAGATTTTTTAAGATTTTCCTATATAACTCTGTGTAAAACAAGTGACCCCTGGTGCGGGGTCATTTATCACCATAGGGCTATGATTTGTACAACCTTGGTAGTGGCCCATAAGATGATGCTTCATACCAAATATCTAAGCTCTAGGCCTTATGATTCATGAAGAAGATTTTTTAAGATTTTCCTATATAACTCTATGTAAAACAAGTGACCCCTGGTGCGGGGTCATTTATCACCATAGGGTTATGATTTGTACAATCTTGGTAGTGGCCCATAAGATGATGCTTCATACCAAATATCTAAGCTCTAGGCCTTATGCATTAATGGAAGAAGATTTTTTAAGATTTTCCTATATAACTCTATGTAAAACAAGTGACCCCTGGTGCGGGGTCATTTATCACCATAGGGCTATGATTTGTACAATCTTGGTAGTGGCCCATAAGATGATGCTACATACCAAATATCTAAGCTCTAGGCCTTATGGTTTCATAGAAGAAGATTTTTTAAGATTTTTCTATATAACTCTATGTAAAACAAGTGACCCCTGGTGCGGGGTCATTTATCACCATAGGGCTATAATTTATACAATCTTGGTAGTGGCCCATAAGATGATGCTACATACCAAATATCTAAGCTCTAGGCCTTGCAGTTTTGCAGAAGAAGATTTTCAAAGTTTGCATTTTTAAAATCTATTTTTAGCTCCTGTGACCTAATTATGCAATGGACCAGAACCATTTATACAACTTTAGTAGAGCTTCATCCAAGGAACATTCCTGCAAAATATTTTTCAAATTGGCCAAGCCGTTTAGGAGGAGATGTTGTTTGAAGCAATTGTTGACGCCGGACGCACGCACGGACGGACGCACGCACGGACGCCGGACGCCGGACAAAAGGCGATCAGAAAAGCTCACCTTGAGCACGTTGTGCTCATGTGAGCTAAAAATGTGAAACACCATCTACTCAGAGAGAACAATAAGACTTCTGTAACACCAATAACATCGTTATCGGGGGCGTTGATGTGGGGCAATACTGGGTAGTGCAAATATGTGTTGTTTGTAGGACAGTACTCATATATAACTGGATTGATTTTTATAAAATTTTCTGTTGACATAAAGGAAGTTTCATAGATTATGGACATATGTTTTTCATATGTATATTTGATCAAGTATTAAAATACTGAAGTAGT
>JAIFHC010000300.1:0-50000 GCA_021229015.1 Solen grandis | reverse complement strand
AAAACATTTTGTATAGTGTTTATTTTTTCTAAAGATGGATTTGGTATTCCAAGAATCAGGTGATTGAGTTTTGAAAGAGCAAGAGTTTTGATTACCACTAATTTACCAATTGGTGATACATGTATCACACTTTTAGACCAATTTGCAAATAGCTGTTTTATTTCTTCAGTTTTAGAATCACAATTGATATAAACCATCTCTGGTAAGTCTGTGGAGAAATTTATACCAAGGAATGTAAAATTAGATTTTCCCATACTAAATTGAATTCTGGATAAAGTATTACCTGACTATATTTACGTGATCCTATCCATATAACTTTTGTTTTATCTGTGTTGATATTAAGGCCGGAGATTCTTCAATATAATTTTAAAACTGACATGATTGTGTTTAATAAGGAATCACTTGTGCCATCAAAAGTTAAACTGGTGTCATCTGCATATTGTGATACCAAATATTCTTGACCATTTATTTTTATCCCTTTTATGCCGATAGGGCATATTTTGATTAAAAACAACAACAACAAAACAACAACAAAAACAATAACAACAACAACAACAAAAATAAATAAAAAAAATAAAAAAATAATAAAAAAAATATAAAAAACAAGTATTTAATATGATGAGTATGGTAGGTAATTTATTACATGTTTCGAGTATTTTAACTAGGATGGTTTGTTTACCGAATGCCTTTATTTGTTTGTAAGCAAAAATCAAGCGCAAAACATTTATCATAAAGATAATATGACATAATATTTAGTTTTTTTTTATTTCCTAAAATGAGACATTTTTGACACCCCCCCCAAAAAACAACAAAAAAAAAAACAACACCCCCCAACACCCCCCCCAAACAAAGAAATCATTAGGGAGTGAATTCCTTAAGGTTAAAGGATACTTAATTTTGAAACTGTGAGGCAGTGGATCTATCTAAACGACTTAATGATATTTCTGCCTTTTGGTGGGGTCGAAATTTTTATTTTAGTGTATAGCTCTGTAAACATGTTACTGAATAACTGCTATGTCATAAATTGTCTTTCAATCATTTTTGGCGCTACAGATACAACAACAAAACAACTGTGTCCATGTTTCGTATGGTGTTACCTGCATTTTTTTATGCAGTACGCTTCAAAGCTAGTTTGAGAAAAACTTTTTTTTGTAATATTTAATTTCATTTTAATTTACCTATTTCATAAAAGAATGAGAGTTATTGATAGGGTTATCTTTGGCACATTGCCGAAATATAGTATAATATTGATATTAGATATTAAATACTCTGAGAAAACTATCGCATTTTTGTGTGAGTTTGTTATTTCAAATCTGATTCCTTTTGGTTACATATTTATTTAAAATCTAGAGCAGTCCAAGAATTTTCTATTATAAAGAAATGGACATATAATAAAAACAAATATTTAACGTCTGTTACATTCAGGCGCTTAATTGTATACTCGGTAAAAGCGTCTGATAGATTCCCAGTCGCTAAGTGTTGTTGCCAGGTTCGTGACAGCGGATGCTCTAACAGCACGGGTCTCAGAAACAGCAGTGGCCTAGTGACTATTTCCGTAGGGGTCTCACAACGGGTGTTACACTTAAAAGTAATATCATGGCCACAACGAAATAAATTTGTATAGAGTATAGCTTAGACAACTGATTTTGGCGGGGGGGGGGGGGGGGGGGGGGGGGGGGGGGCACGGGACCCCCTGTGCTCCCTCTCCGGTGTGAATCCTTGCCTGGGATATTTGAATCGCATTGTTTTTAAAAATACAGTTTCTCATGTGACATATATAATAATAACCCTATCTGTGACAGTTGCTACCGGTAATCACATATTTTCAAATCCGCAACTTTAGGATCAATATTCACCACCACTAGTCGACCATTGCCCACTTTTTTTCCCACCAAGTCATTTTCAAAGGCTATATATATATATATGGCGAGAAACTTTTCGTGTTGAATGTCAATAAACGAAAATGTGTAAAGTAAAGTTTTATGACTATGAATGGGTTTTAATTCACATCACATACTTTTCTGTTTCCAGTTGGAATTGAATCCGGAGACGGAGAAAATCCCCAGTCAGTCTTGTTCAAACAACTTCAATAAAAAAACTTGAGCGAAACCAGTCGCCCATTAATGATAGGGACTAAAATTTAAGGCTTTGCAATATGGTCACTCGTTTCTACTGAATTACCATGAGTTCATTTAATGGGCTCTGCCTCCAACATTTGAATATATAATTTATTTGTTTGTTTTCGTGGATTTAACGTTCCACCGACAGTAGTTTTGTCATTTTGGAGACTTTGTCTGCGATATCATGCCGTAGATAAGTAGCATGATACCATACCCAGACGCATTATTATGACATTGAATCGATTAGTCCTCGAAAGTATCTGTAACGTTACTAACCCATGAAAATCAAATAAGCAAACCAGATTATATCTTTAGACCTGCAGGAAAAGCTTTAGATTCTTGTTGTTGTGAGGTAAGATTTTTTTTTTACAAAACTTTGATAAATGAAATACTCATGACTCGAATTGCATCAGTTAATTTTTGCATTAAATAATACTTTAATAAGGTAGAACCTAATATAACTATTCCTGTTTAACGAAATATAATATGACGAAAGTGAAATAGATATGTACAATGATAAGTAACAAAAGCTGTTAGGAAACTAAATGTTTAGGTAGTTTTATCATATAATAAAAAATAATGAAATTCGACACAAAATCTTTTAAGTATTACTTAGAGCTAAGCATGGTTGGCGGGGTACGAGCCTGAGATTATATTTGATATTAATATATATAAGATAACATAGGGAAAGGAATATTGGTGACCATAATTAGTTGAAGGATATGCCTTATTTCTAAAGGTATGCGCCCCATAATAGCCATAATTCACACAACTTCACAATATAAGCTTTTAAAATGTCAAACAATGGAAATTTTAGGGGCAAATTGACGTTATTACATGTGACAGAAGTTCAATTTCGATTTTTCTACGGTAAATTTTAGATTTTATTTTCATGAAATTGAAATAGAATCATAAAATGCATCTTTCAACCTTGAGTTTTTCTCGAAAAGTCAAATTCATTTATCCATATTAACAGAAATTGTATATTTCCCACAGACTTCATTGTTAACTTAATTAAAGATTATCCCCCATATGTAACCAAACTTGGACAAACTCTCGATGAAACTTTTTTTTTTGATGTCTTCAAAGTGGCAAAATACCAGCCAGTGACAAAATATGGAATATGGCTATTATAGGGTGTATACCTTAATGCATGTGATTTTCTTACGATTTAAACCCTTGCTATATTAAACGAAATATTTTGACTATATCAACACGTATTAAAATGAAATAACATATAAATGTGAAAGAAAATTATTTATACGAGTATTATCATGATTGTTCACGTTTGAATAATGAAAACGCTTTTTTTATTGATCACAAAAAAGTAAAATTATGATACCGTTCTGTCCCAACATTATTGGTTGATTTAGTATCAAATTTGTAAAGTCATCTATGTTTTCAATATATAGGGGATAATTGTTGGTTTCAGTGGTTTATCATTTTTACCTCATCTTTTTCGAAGAAAAAAGTCGAGTTATTATGATCGCCGCGTCGTCGTTGTTGTCGTTGTTGCCATCGCTTTTAAAGGTATCAACACGAAACTTAGAAACCTTATAACCATGAAAAGGCGCAGTTTTAAGACAAGGGACATTATTCTGAAGACTGTTTTTTCGGCGTAGCTGTATAATTTCGATTTCAACTCGCATCTTAAACCAATCAAATGTACGCTAACAGCGGTAAATAATTCTAAGCTGAATAAAAGGACTCCTGTTATTGGTTAACGCATCATTATGGACTATAAAATTACTGTAAATAAGGGGTGCAGCTTGTATATATCATTCAGCTTGGTGTTATTACTTTTCTTTTTGATCTAAACATGAAAGTGATTTCAGTAAATTAAATACAATCCTTTTCCATCAATTGAGGAATGCTACTTTGTAAAACAACAAAAAAGAATCCACCGTGTTATGACATGAAACCCCTTAATTACTATGTATATTGAATTCTTCCAGCCTGCCGAGATGCTCTCATTGAAAATTAATTCGCCAAAACCAAAACAACTAATAACGCTTTTAAATCATAATTGTCATATGCAATAATGATATGAACAAATATCAAACAAGCCTATTTACAGATATAATTTTTTGTATTACCGCCTATAAATAAGTATATTTCATAGAAAAAACACTGATCTATTTCTAGAGCGTACTAAATTTGTTGTGCGTCGGTCTTTCGCGCGCTTTTCCTCGGAATGTTCTAGAAGACTGGAAATCTCGTTTTTCTTTCATCCTACGCCGAATATCTTTTTTTAAAGATATTTCTTGTTCGGAGTTATGCTCCTTTGAGTGCATGGATAGCGTAGTGGAGACGCGCTTCGCTTCTCACCGATGCGTCTCGGGTTCGATTCCTGATCACGTACGTGTGAGGATACAGTGGTCGCCCGTCCATGCACGTAGGTTTTCTCCGAGTTCTCCGGGTTTCTCCCATAATAATGACCACATACGCCATCATCAGAACCATCAAGAGGGAGTAATAAAAGTTGTGAGAACTGTTTTCGTAATCGATGTAAAATAATAAGTTTAAACTGAACTTAGAATTTTGGTTAAAGTTGCTTATTAAGTAGAATGTTTAGAAAACTATGATTGGTATCAATACAAAACTTGGAATACTTAATAATCATGAAAAGCCGCAGTTGTAAGACAGGGGCATTATTCTGACAGCAATATTTTCGGAGTAATGCCCATTTTTAACATATATTTTTTGTTATTATTGCTTATTGAAAGAATATATTTAAAAATATCAAAGATACTGCACTCATTATTGGCATACTTGCTAAAGGGGACAAGTGATCAATATGTTTAGAGTTATGCCCCTTTATCATATGAAAAATAGTTTAACTTCTACATAAATAATATCTTGAACATTTAACAGTTATTTTATTCTTGTTATTTAATTCATTGAGAAGATTCCAAAAAGTAGACCTATTGTGATCAGCTATTGTGAGCATTGGATCGTCTTAGTCGTTTGGAAAAACTTTTATGTGGCTGATTTTTCAAAAAGTACGGTATTTAAGGTATTGGCATGAAACGTTAGAGGTATATAGACCTCCTTTAGGAGAAGTGCAGTACACAAACATAACTATTGACTTCATAATTTTTGAGTTATAGCCCCTTGCGTCACACACACACAAAATATAATGTGAGTGATTTCACTGAGGAGAGAGCCATACTTGATAGATGCGCCCCCTCCCCCGCTGTTGTCGACATGTTAAAAAGATGAGCATTAGCGCCGCTCTGCGGAGCTTTTAATTTATCGAGTGAGGATGAAAATCAATATTTTTACGAGTGGCGCCCACGAGTGAATATGTTGATGCTCCTCCTCACGACATGAATTAAATATGATATTCCAATGAAACTAAGATTTTTTATTTAATAGGTTTCTGCGACACTTTACACATTGTTACTGAGTTCATAATAATTTTAACACATTGGGTAGCCCCAAATCCCCGAAGTCGCACGAATCGTTACTAGTTCTAAAATGATACTTAAATAGTCCAGTAATTGGACACAAAGAGATCGTGTAACTAATATTTCTTTTAAGTATTTCTTGAATATTTTTTTTTCAATATCCAATGAAAAGCATTTAATGATAATAATGGACAGAACAAAACACATCTTTTATTTGCAACCACAGGTTACAAAATGTAACAACATGTGGGATGTACATCGATAGCTGTAATTGTTTGTATGTGTATTCATATGTTTTCCACGTTTTCATGTTTTGTATGATGTTTTGTAGCCATATGGATCTGAAATAAGATCTATATACATTAATCACATCAATCCAGCCTCTAGACGAACGACGGGGATCGAAGAACATATGGACAGAGAAGAATGAGATCTGTCAGTGACCTTCTTTAACCCTTTCCCTCATATAGACTCATTTTGACGCACTCAATAGGTACCACATAAAGCCTGATCTGCAGAAAACCACAGTCAAACCTTACCAAATTTAATTGTAAAATCCTCATTACCAGACCACTGAGGAGCAGCGAACAGCATAAAACCTGATCAGCCTGCGAGTTACTCGCAGGTTGATCTGGTTTTATGCTGTTCGCATAGGTCTTTTCATGGTATCCTCTATGAGGGAAAGGGTTAAAAGTTCAGGCATGGTCATGCTTGTCCCTATCTTTACACAGTCGGTGCATTGCCGCCTTTAGCCTACATTCACCCGATGCCGTGAATACTGATCTTGCAAACTGGAAGAGCATGGACCAAATTTAGGGAAACAATCATTAACAAATTAAGATTAAGTCCCTGTAATGGTTCCGCTACATTTCGGACCTCGTGGCCTTTCACGGAGATAACCAAGGTTTCCTAATGTTTCATTAGGGTACGTTGGTTATTTTGGTAGAGGTTAAGTTCCAAGACGTAGCGGAACCATTACAAGGACTTTACCTTAATTTCCAATCTCTCGTTGTATATGGCATATGTGTCACAATAAATACTTGCTAATCTCACTTTGCAACATAACATTTATACAATTTTGCGTGAACATTTTTGCTGGGCAGTATGTCGTGGTGTATGAATACTTCCCGGCTAGAAACGCCTTCTTTTACATCTTATATCGGGCACTCAGGCTTTGCGGAACCTGATTAATTTGTGTTTGTTAAGATGGAATGATATCACGTATACATGTATCCGAACTAAATAATTTGGGTACATCTGTAACTACCCTATCATGTTTATTTATTAATTGGTCTATGATTATTTAGATTAAAAATCAATACATATACATAAGTGCTGTATCAAATAGGACATATCTTTTGAAAGAAGATACATGTACTTATTTTTAAAGTCCCAGTACTTTTTAGCTTTAGAGATACAAGATTTTTTTTCTAATATTTCATAAGGTCAAAGCCTCAGAAGGCACAGTCACTACGGCAATAACGGGTAACGTTGAGCGGGGCAAATTTCGTAAATCGTCATATGTTTACTTGTCCATAAAGATCACATAAAGATACATTTCCAACGTCAAAAACTGTCCAAAATACATTCACCGATTCAGCGTCATTCACGTTAACATTAGAAGTAGAGAATTGCTTTGCGAAAACCAGAAAAGCGTTGTTCCATAAAGGTTTGTGTATCAGGGCTGGGAATCAGAACTGCGTCGTACCATTCATTTTGTAAACAAAAGCCCCCATCTTTGAGAGCAAAATGTATATTTTTGTTATTTTTTTTGACAAATGTCTTGTGTTTACATACACGTACATCGTGCATACTTTATCTCTCCTGTTTGACTGTTATGTAAGTACCATTTCGTTTGATTTGAGACATTAAATCTGTTAAGTTGAATGATTCATTTTTTTCAAAATCTTTTTGCGTTTTCCTGATATACAGAAGAGAATCATAATGACCATATATTCTGTTTCAAAATATCACCCAATTAAGGTAAATATCTTACAAGTAAAATCATTGCTTGTGTTTTATTAAAGTTTGATAAATATTCATATACTATAAATCTTGAAAAAAAAAATCGTATAACCCAAACAAGAGGGTCATATGGGCCTAAATCGATGACCAGAATACAAAAGCTTATTCACTAGTTTCTTTCAGCAGCAACCAGATTCAAGTTTAAGATACAAAGAATATCATCTGGGGGCCTCAGTATCAAAGGGATCTAACTTGCTCATACAATAATGGTATGAAACATTTGAAGTTATCATTAGTGCAAACCAAACATTATTTCTGAAATTTAGTTCCAGAGTATACATTGTATAAGGAAACTAGCTAACCCCCTAGAGGCCTCATTTATCAATGGATCAACTTCATTTCAGTAATTATGGTAGTCATCCTTGAGGTGAACATTTGTGCCAAATGAAATTAAATTCTGACCATTGGTTTAATTGAAAAAGAATTTCTAATTTTTCTATATAGAGTATATAAGGAGACTCCCTAGGGGCTTCATTTTTCAAGGGATCAACATCATTTTAGCAATTATAGCAGACAACCAGTAGGTGCTAGATTTTTTGTGAATTTTTTTAAAATAAAAATCTGACCATTGATTTCAGTGATTGTGAATTTTAAAGTGTCTTAAATAAAATCATATTCGGTATGAATGAAGTTTATTTGTGAAGGGTCACCTAAGGGTTTCATCAATTTCTACCAAGGGATTTCAGTAGAGATTTTTTTTTTATTTTTAAGAAAATTGTTGACGACGCACGTCGGACGAAGGGTGATCCCAATAGCTCACCCTGAACACGTTGTGCTCCGGTGGCCTAAAATAAAAACATTATAAGAAACTGCATGCACCCTAATTATTATCGAAGACAAGATAAAATATGCAAATATTGTCGAAACGAAACCTGTTGAAAAGACAACTGTGTCTTACCATATTTAAATTCAACTGCATCTTACCACTTTGTAAAAATCATTGTTTAATTGAAAAATAATTTTCTGCTTCAAATGTGACTTTGTCTCATGACGTGAATCCGTATTTGGTAATTTATGTTATGCAAAACACGAGTATTAACAGTTTGAAGGTGAATACGCTGGATACTGCAATTTACCTTCGTCGTATCTGTCAAATGTTTCGCAAATTCTTCTCTACCTCGAATTTCCAGTTCGCCATAACTTTTGTTTTTTCAAAATGGATTTTCGAATGGCATACATCACATGAAGCGGAAAAATTAAGAATGTGTTCATATATGTATATCGTTATCATGCATTTCCTACAGAAACAGTAATGAACAAAAATATAATTTTCGCTTTCCAAGATGGCGGCTTTTGTTTACAAAATGAATGGTACGACGCAGTTCTGATTCCCACCCCTGTGTATTAATGCGTAAAACGCTATCAGAGACGTTCCCCACGATCGTGGATACTTTCGACAAAAGTTAGATGAAGAAAAGCGGCATATATAAAAGGTTTATCGTTTTCAAGAACGATCCTTCGCACGGTGTTTCCAACCGCCCAAGATTTTGACGTCTGACGTCAGCAAAAGTAGTTAATATTAAAGAGTTGTCCGGGAAACAATCTATAAAATTCCACAGGAGCATTTCTGGTCATGCTTTGACAAGTGTATCTGTAGGTGGGAGAAGAGTGAATCAACAAAAGAAAACATTTCATAATGATACAATTTTTAGATGCAGCAGACAGACTTTGCTCAAGGTATCATTTCTCTCTAAATAAGACCGTGCTGATTTATTTTTATGCATAACGTCCGTATATGTCTAGGTTTTAGTGTTTGGTTTTTAAAAAAAGTACTTATCTAGACAGAATGAAGCTGTCAAATTTAAGGTTTGGTTTGCACTTATATTGATGCTCCAGTTGTAGATCTAAATGTAATTTTATTTTTGATACTGCCTGGTTTGTTGTTAGGTTTCACAAAACAGGATTGACGCTAATCAAAACAGTATTGACGCTAAACATAAACAGTATTGACGCTTAACATAAAAATAAAACAGTATGCATGACCTTATATCACACTTGCATAATTAATGCTTATGAACAATATTAGGTGATTCCCCCTCTCGAAACCATTGATATTTCAGGGGTTTGTTTGAAGCTTAAACATGATATAATTTTAAGAGGTAATATATCTCAATTAACAAAATCTACGCTCTTTCATGTGCAACCGAATATAGATTGTGTTTTGAGACACCTCGGTTGTATTGTGTTTCCAAGACGTATTGAAAACACTGATGTCATCAAATGAAATTTCATTGTTGAATTTTACATAATTGATTATTTCAGCGACGCGCCTATTATGCAGTGGTTATACAAATAGAGACACGAAACCCGCCTGCATTTGCCTCCCTTGCATTAATGTAAATGTTGGACGGGTTTCTGCTGATGCAAATATTCCTATCAACGTTTCAAAATAATTGTATTTATTAAACGAAAGTTCGGTCATGAATCATATTATATTGTTTGTTTCTTTTTACATCGCCGACTGGAAGAGAACGTAACAAGTGCGTGAAGGTTTCATTACAAACGTTACGTAAAGATTTTTGACGACAATAAAGTAATTTCGTCAAATATGCCATACATGCCCATTATGTGTCTGCAAGTTAATACTTTGATTTTATAGCCTTCAAAATCCCTCGGATGTAAATGGCTATGGATTAAATATGTGAAGACAATTTCAGAAACATGAAATCATATATCTTTCATTGCTTTTCTACCATACTTCGTATCACGAAAATCAATAGAATGTTTTTGGTGAAGGGCATTCGAATATCAAAAACTCTTTAGAAATCTAAAAGTTGGGAAAGAAGATTTAAGTAAGATTGAAAATGCGTCTAGAAAGACATTTCGTGTTTTGAATTTTCTCTCTCAGATAAATGTTTAATATTTGTAAGTCTTGTTCATTTGAACTAAACCTTTTTACACATATTCTTGTATTCTTGACGTTTGAATTCATTTGTACTATCCTCAGTGTTGGTTCGCTTATTTTATTTTAGCGTCGACTGGTAAACTCGTTTTTACAACTTATACTGATCAATCTCGACGATTCCTTGGTTGGACCAGATCTTTGCTCCTTAGAGCAAATAAAAAAAAGAGAAGATCTTTGCTCCTTAGAAGGTTATAAAAAATTCTTGCCTCAACGGGGTTCGAACCCATAACCTTCGGATCTGTAGTCGGGTTCGTTACCACTGGACCACGGCGCCCTTGTTCAAAGTGAAATTATAGAAAGGTGCGAGGGCACCTGTATGTGCCATTTTTTATTGTGTAAAATAGTTTACTGACCATTTCCAGACAGTGAGATGATGAAGTTTGTTTATATTCTTATCACATGCCAAAACTGAATGATTAGTTTTCTCCTTTATCCATGAACCGAGCAGTTGTTCAATTTAATTAACCTAACAGTTTAACAAGACAATAGAGTTAGCACCACATGTGTAATTTCTTACAAAAAGTGTGTTCTAAAAAACAATTCCAAACTTTATTTAGTACTTCTTTAGCTCCGCAACTCTAAATCAAATATGTTATGGAGCTATATTCTAAATAGTGTTCAGTCTTTGGAGAAAAAAAATCAAACGAAAATTTTAGCGTTGGTGTTTACTTTGCAATCTTTCCTTTGTTATCTTCTCGAAAAGAAGGGAAACGTTTGCCAACCAACAACATTTCGCTAAGGTGATTTAAGAGAACAATTGTAATCTGATCATGGGGAAAATCTTTGTAGAAACTTGCTGTACAAAATGTACTCCGAAGAGCTCTCTTACTAGCTTTAGGTCCTTGGTCGTGTTTATATTTAGCTTATAATAAGTCAAGTTTTACTTTAATAATTATAATATATAATATAAAGTTACTTCAGATAGAAAGTAGTTCTGCTTTGTTATTCTTATTTTTAATTAAAAATAACTATATTTTTTAATATTTGCTCCCTTCATCTGGTAATTTAATTATTTAATTTGAGAGTTAAATAAAGGATTTGTAAGAAATACCAAAGTTAATCCCATTTTCAAATCTCTTTTTTTCTAAAACGACCGTTCATCTACATGCAAAAACTTAATTTTTATTTTGCGTGTGTATTTTTGTGTATCCGTCACAGAAAATACATTGCGCTATTTTTTAGTGATTATTTCTGTCGTTTACTCATTCCTATATTTGGGATAAACGGTCTTTCTGTTTGTATCAAATAATGATTAAGCTTACCTGATTCATTCATTCATGTTACAAAAATTTAAACATAATGAATGTGCTAAAGATATTAACTTATATCGCTATGTTTAGAATTAACGCAAATATAGTGATTTGTTTGTTTCTAGGAGCACATTTTCAATATTATCGAAATGTATATTCAATGCACATATTTGCAAACATGATGGGCATGTTAGATTTATCAGTTAATAATGAGGCCTGTATTCACAAATAAAATTTACTGAAACATTTTCAAATTTTCGATATTTTGTGATAAAACATTTGTAATTTTTGTATAACCATTCAAAAACAATACCCCCCAAAAAACAACAACAACAACAAAAACGAGAAAATAAACCATAAAAAACACACACACAATGACAACAACAACATTGAAGTAGATACCGGAACACACCTCTCTTTTGTTTCATTTCGTAATGATAAACATTGTCTATTTCACAAAGGGATATATATGTTCAAAGATCGAAAAAATGACAAAAGAAGTTAGTGATATGATTTTATTTTGCTCATTAACATACACTTTGGGCTAATACACTCAAAACAGTGATGCGTGCGTGACAACGACCGCGATTATTCTGGCGTTCTTGTTCAGTGCTCAACCCAGCTCACAGATCTATATTCTACTTGTGTTCTCATGGCGCGGGCGTTAATAAAGCATGTAATGTGAGAGAGACGTCACACGTGTCACACGCAAAATGAGTTCAGTAAACATCAGGAAACACAAAATTTGGTCTTGTTTCGCTCACTGGTTGAAACACCCCTTCAATGACAGGTAGAGATCGTGTCTCACAAAATCTCGTGCAGACGATGCTATGAAAACGAGAAATTGCACTTTGATTGTCTTACATGTGTAGTGTATAGATCTGTGCTCATATGTACATAGTTAAAAGCGTTTAGTTATTTATGCATACAGTTAATCACAATCAAGACCCATTCACGGAATAACACTGCAATACATGTTTTCATTTTCTCTTTGGCAAATAAACGAAAAATGTTAAAAAAAATCATGTCAGTAATTATTACTGCTAAGAATGATAATCGTATATTTATAACATTTTCCAAATTATGGATTTTTACTTTTGAATCGTGCTAACAATTCAACATATGTATATAACGTTTATATGTTAAATAATTACCAATTTTCTAAAACTAAATATTATAGTATACTATATATGCACTCATGTATACTATTTCATCTATTGGGCTTGATGTTACTACAGTCTGAAGTAGTAAGAGGGTTTTATAGAAATGAAGAGGTTTAAGAAAAAATATTAAATAACTCAGCACTTAATAAAAATATACATGAACATGCCTAAATCATAGTCCACACGAACGCCAGATAAATCTTGAGAACTCGCAATACTAAGCACTTCATGATAACTACTTGGCACCCATCTGCACAAACTTCCATCAAAAATAGATTTTTATTATTTTTTGTCAAATACTATATAAACATGATTAAAGTCTAAAACTTTGTTCACTACACGAAATTTTTAATTAACAAAACCCATCGATATATATTTACTCAAATGATCATATCGTATTTATTGATATTCAATCCTCACGATGGTTATCCATGTCATACAAAAAAAGCATACAAAACAGTGCTGACAATACATGACAAGATAAATCAGCGCCAATAAAACGATCACAAAAACCACGTTTTACAATTTTGTGATATCTCATTCAAACAACTACTGTTTATATGAATTTAATAACGTTTCATAGATAGAATACATATTAAACTGAATGTCTTAAAAAAATGATAAGAAACTGAATAAACGAATCTTCTTATACATATATTGTGTCAAATATCAATATGTACATGCATGAAATAAGTTCATTACTGTTGCAATTTGTTGTTTTCTTAAATGTTATTTTTAAAGGCAGAGATTTAAGAGATTAATGTTCACACATATCTAAACCTCACATAACACTTTGATTTCAGATAAGCTATTTACAAACCGGTAAAACTATTTACATTTTAAAATTATTATCTACGTATGTCTTACTTGGAAACCAAATTTTTTTATAATGTTACTTTTTAAGCCAAAAGTTTTAATCAGTTATCAATAATTTGTCAGTTTCCATCAGATTAAATGAAAAAAAAAATCTCTATCATAATATGATACGAATGCTCGTGTGAATGCGTGAGAATTCATGTTTGAAATCAAAGTTTGTACAAGTGTGCTTACGTTTAATCATTCTTCTTCCACTTCCTCCCACTTCGACTATTACATGGGGCTGACACGTTATATACTCAACCATTAAAATAATAACTACATATATTTACATACCAGAAATTTGTGAAACATGGTGCATTCAATTTCGTTTTTCCCCCATCATTATTCACATCATCATCATCTCAGAAGTTTCCATCTCTCTACGTCATAAGAAAAATATATTACTTGCTACAGATGAGATCTTTGAATGCTTTTGTTTGCGAATTGACTGGTGTTTATGTCATGTATTTGATTCATCCTAAACAAAAATGGCAATTAGCAATAGATCCTTGATAATCATTGTATTTTACTGTTTTCTGGTCCTCTGCCTGTTACATGTCGTGAACATATATACAACAAACACAGTTACTGGTACAACTATTAATACATATTATATACTAGCTGTTGATTTTACACCTAAAACACTGCTTCAAGAACGGTATCACATTATTCAATGAATACGTGTTAAATACAAAATTGTGCAATAATATTTACAAGACGAACAAACCTTGTTCATAACATGATAATGATCTAAGTTCATGAACATAAATAATATTCGCTGTCTGTTACAAACAGTATCACATACAAACAAACATCTAACTCACTCAAACAGACATCGGGCTCAAAGAGGCGAAAGCTAGGAATACGACAACAGATAAAAAGATAAAATAACAGTCTTATGAAAACAAGTCATTAAGATGATGAGAGAAGGATACAGTGACATGAAAAGATAGAAATAACCGAAGGTCCAGGTTCAATTTTGGTTGTCATTCTTTGCACCTATATACAATTGTTACCGTGATTGTTTAAAATATTAAATGTTGAATTGCATTGTATTGATGAATTGGCAGGCACTGAATTGATGAAGTGTGGTTGCATGGAAAAATAACGAAACAAGCCATACTGCTCGGAAATGTCAAAAGATATCTATCATAAAATAAATTATGAAATACTATTATTTGCTGGGGAAAAAACGAAGGAGCAAATAATACATGTTTTAGTCATTATCAAAAATAATAAAGCAGAATCAATTCAATAGGAAACGTATACAACTATATGTGGCTTATTTTCATTGAGCAGTGAATTACAATAAGAATCGCTATGTGTATAAAGGACTGCAACCACAATTCAAAAATGCAAACGACTTTTTTTTTTTAAATTTGAAATAAATGGAATATATGATTGGTATAGTAAAGGTGACGTCATGCAAACGAAATGAGTCATTGTCATAGTTCCGCGTGATAATATGCACAGATGAATGTACATAAACAAATTTTGATATTAGTGAAACACAACTTAAGTAATATTCTAGAAATAAGAAATCAAACACAAAACTGTGGAGGACCAATAGGAAAAAGAGAAAGACGTTGATGCGCGCGACAATAACGTACTGTTCTCAGGTGAAGCAAAATCAAACAAGAAGACTGATGTGGTGACAGACATCGTGTAATCTATGACAGTGTGATCGTTTTTCACTATGATCTGGAGAACAGCTGATCCAAGCAAGAAGAAGATAGGAGACTTTTTAGTTCTTTAAATTGTATGTAAAGCGAGACTTTTAGGAGTGTTTTCTGAGCTATAAATAGCTCAATCACATTGAAATAGCGGGAAAAAGTTTTGAATTTGATCGGAAGGCAACTAAAATAAGGACCGTTTTGCTACTTACAGAATCAGAGAATTAATATTACCCTTATCTAAGCATAAGATAAAGTTAAATGGCTGGTTTATCCTATGTAATACTAGTGTATCGAGAACTTCATTTTCAGAATCAATTCTTCTTATAGTGTTTAATTAGATTAGAGAGAACATACCTGTTTAACAGACATTTGTGGGAGAGATAGACACCAAGCGCAAAACCACAACACAGTGATTATTCTGCTTACAATAACGAAAGCTTTTCCAGATATCAGTTAAGTGAATTCATAAAGATTTCTTCAGCTATGATACGAGTATCATTAGGAGAGTTCAGCTTTGACCAAACTGGTCTACAAGAGAGGGAAGGTAAGCCAGGTTAGAGTTTTGAACTAGAGTTTCGAATTAGATAGAAGTTAGATATAGACTTTGAGCCCTGACAACACTGAACATATTATTTTCACATCACTGAGGACAAGATACAAAATATCGGACACTCTGAATATTTGTCATTGTTTCACAATATTGCTGTAAGGCAATTATTCACACATCACTAGTGTGAGTTTCTGTCGGGGTTGGGTTAGTTGCATCTATGCACTTAATGTCAGGTTTTATCATTGCAACCCCTTCTCTGACGAATTTGCTACCCAAACCAGATTTCATTTTCATTCTTGATTTGATGATTATGTCAAAAACTATTAAACCGAGTTGTTAAAATATCTCCATTAACTGTAAGACAATTGCATGATGTCTTTGTTAAGATTAATTTTGAAGCTGTTGAAGAATCTAAAATGATACAGATATTCCCTCCATCAGATAAGGGGTTACACCAATTACTTTACCAGCCTACCTGACCGTCTTTGGATATTTCTTTGCCTATCTGGTCCGTTGGTTATGATGAATCAGCTTGGTCATCTAATTACTAAGCACATTTCCACACACACCTGACACAGTGCCGAGCTATGCATATTGATAATACTTTTTGATAAACTTGTCAAAACAATGCTGGCTTCCCAAGGGAACATTATTTCATAATTGCATTTTTTAAAGCAAGAGATTAGCACCACCAATATAATATATGGCAGCACAGTACTCGTAAGATATTTAAAAGCAAAATTGAAAATTGAAATTTTACTTTTTTTTATTTATCATTTTTTACTCACCGTTTTGAAAATATGTAACTTGGCTTCTTGTGGTCGAGGAATATTTATATCCTTCCTTATATTGAAATATTTACATGACTTTCCGGATGTTATAGCACAATATTTATACACTTTAAGAGCCAGCTAGCAATTCGTATCATGGCACTGATCAGGGTGGCTATAGATTGAACACAGGGATAACCGTGTTTTCTGTTTTAATGTTTTTATGCTTGGGTTTGAATGTTTAATAAAAGGATCACTCATCGCAAAATATACCACATAAGATACGCATCGCAATTATTTTAATACACAACAATCTTGAACAATATAAACAAATCCTAATGTTCAAAATCGTATTAAGTATGAATAGTTGCTCTGTAGGTTTTTCTGATTTTTTCCCGCTTGCCTACCCGAATAGGGATATTTTGCGACATTAGGGTCTGGTCACATGTGAAAACACGATCATATATAGTGCCAAAACAAAACATAGTAAGAACCTGGTAAACAAAACGTGTGAAAAGTCTACGAAAACTAATCTTATAAGTAATGTATGAGTTTGTGTAAGAAATGTACAAAAAAATAATTCGAAAATTGTAATGTAAAACATTCCGTTGAAATTATCGAAAAAGACATGCACAGATTACGCTTCCTTTTCATATATTATTGATATACTACAAAGTGATATATATTATCTATTAACAATAACATTAGGATTCAATCAATATATGAAAAGGAAATATAGAAATGTTGATAGAATATGTCGGAACTATACCGCCTTGTGTTAATGAACAATTTAGGTCTTTTCCCGAATACGTGTTTTGTTTTCGCGCTCAATTCATTATAAACGCATGAAAGGTACAAAATAGTGAAAACGTATACATTATTGTGGTACAGAGAAACAGTAACAATTATCTTTGCGCCGTTTGTCGAAACCAGGCAGGTGTGTCAAGACAACTTTTTTTTCTTCAAATTGATCAAATTGATCTTTTTTTCACATCTCTTTAAAGCTATCAAAATTGAAACTACACATTGAACAATGAGAACAAATTAGCTTTTCATAATCAAAATTGGCTTGTGTAGTATAGCAAATTTACAGTAGCTACTACATATTTAATTAAGTTTGTTTTCTAAAATATTAAGTGTTTTTTTTCTTAGAAATAAGCTGTATATGTATATATCTTAAATGTTAAATCAAATAATTTTATAGTGGCAGATTTTTGTTTTTATTATCGCAATGCATTAATGACAAAGAATTACAGGTTACTGGTTCTCTGACCATATTTGTAATGATTCCACACTGGTTTTCCAGGAGTTGTTTCGCATTTCGACCAGCGGACAATATCTTTGATGTAGTAGACTTCCTGACGCTTCGTGGCCTATTGTTTAAATGGCGTCTTGCCGCACTGTTTTCCCTCCACAGAATTACATCATAAATCCGATGGTTACTCTCCGAAGTATTGGTTTATGTTGCTTCTGCACGAGTTTCGATTGCTTAAAAAAATTGACCTTTAGAGTTCTTCTAGGAATGTCATTTTTGTTCACATCCGTTGTTTTCTTGTTAGTTAGTGTTTCGTCCATACTAGAAAACATCAAATAGTTTTACTGTTCATTTTAATGAAAAGATAATAGAAGTCGTGATTGGTCAATTTTGCTTCGAAAATATCCAATATAATGACCCATCAATCTGTTCTTGTCACGTGACACTAAGCATATAGAACAACTAACCCGATTAATATCAGCTGCTCATAAATATTATAGACAGTACAACGGAGAGTGACGTTATTATTGTCACAAGATAAATCCAGAAGAATATCCTGTCAAATATCAGACCCACCGCCTTCCACTCTTTGCCTATCTTTTCCTTTTTGTCCTTTTCATCTAGTCTTTCTTTATAAAGATTAAGATATTCTCTGATTTCTGTCAATTTCAAATCGATTTCAGCTAATTGAGGGTCAGCTTCGAATTCGTCTTTTCTTCTTAGAAGAAGCTCAGAGGAACCCTTCCAGTTCTTTGGCCACTTTCCATTGTCGCCGTTCACAAACCCCATCCCAGGTATTGCTGGAGGAATAAGACGTTTCTTATCAGCCTCAAGAAAAGGGCGAACCAAATTATCCATCCGGAGTACCCGTGCAAAGACTTGGAACATTACCTGCAAGACGTATAATAAAAACGGACTAAGATATATGAGGCTTTTTAAGCAGACTTGGAGATCAGTTATTGAATATTATGGATTATAAGGTCTATTTTATGATATCTTAGCTATGTTATTTCTAAAGTACACTATTAAAACAGTGTTTCTTATTTTTATAATTACACAGTCAATCTATTTCTATTATTGTTTCATAGATTACATGTACAGAAATATATATCGAAAAGCAGCATGTTAAACAGTTGTTGATTAAGAAATGATTGAACTGTTTGTTATTTTGATTCTTTCATTATTAAAAAAGGAGTAAATGAAAACAACAATGCACATTCTCTATGCCAAGGACAAATTCATAAGCTTCATAGTAGTACAGTATCTACGTTTATAAATTGATCAAAGTATGCTACACGTTACCAAATGTTATTGTAAATAAACATGTCTTAAATCGACATCGAAATTAAGATACTAGTATAACAAAACTATGAAATAATTTGAATTTCATACCTTTCTGAGATGTACGGGTACAGGCGCCCTTGCTCCATAAAAGGAAAGATTGACGACGAACACATTAAGGAATGTAGACGTTGTGATTAGAATCATGTTTAAGCAATAGTACGTACCTGAAACAGTAATTTATGATGCAATTAAAATTTAAGAAATAGGATAGATAAAAGACCGCTGACATAACCTGTATAAACTCCAGTTGTTAATATTTCTAATCCAGAATAATCTAAATGAATTTCATAAATATGAATATAAGTCAATATTTTCAGTAAAGTTATGGAAAACACACACACACACACACACACACACACACACAACAAAAAACAAAACAAAACAACAACAACACGCACACAAAAACACACACAACCAAAAAAAACCCACACCGATCTTCTTTAAAATTAACAATAAATGCCTGTATATATAGCTATATTATATGTATGCTGTTTGACTTCATAACGTCGGCATGTCACAAATTGGTCCAGAACCTATCTTAATGAAGGTTAACTACTGATAATTATGAACACTGCTAAAAAGATGAAACTAAATCTTCACTGAAATAAATGAATTGGAGGTGATTTACATTAGTGTATGAACCTTTAAGTAAAGTAACATTGTCAGTAATATACAGCCAAAAGATAATAAGTGTTTTATGGTTTATTATAAGAAAAAAAAACAAACAAGTCAGTAGTATTGTTCATAAGCACAGAAGTCCCTACTGACTTGTAAAAGGGGGCGGGGGCATAATAATTAGATTTAGAGTTATCAGTTGGACAATACTTACTTAACCAGTGTTTGTGAAAATTTAACTTATATGCTTGTGACCTTGATCTTTGAGGTACATACCCCAAAATCAAAAGGAGGGTCCTATTACTTATAAGCAAGCAAAGTGCAATATTTGATACAAAAGAGATACTTAAAATTATCATATGGACGAATCTTCCTTAACACAATGTTAGAGGGAATTTTATTTATGACAATGTGACCTTGACCTTTGAGGTACAGACAAAAATCAATAGGGTTCTTTTACTAGTCAAAAGTAACTATTTTGAGACCTAAGAGATTAGATTTTGAGTATGAGTAATCAGTCGAACAATGCTTAATTAACAATGTTTGTGAGAATTTAACTTATTACCTTATGATCTTGACCTTTGAAGTAAAAATCCCAAAATGGATAGGGGTCTTCTACTAGTCACAAGCAACAACCATACGAAGGTCGAGAACTCAGGGTCAAATAGAACTTAAGTTATCACCCGGACAAGACTTACATATAAAAATAAGTTATTATGTGACTTTGTGAGCTTGACCTTGAACTTAAGTTATCACTCGGACAAGGTTTGATCTACCGACGGACCTACCGACATGTGCAAAGCAATATGACCCCGCCCTCTTCTTCGAAGGCGGGGAGGGGGGTGGGGGTCATGAAAAAGAAAACCAGTTTAATGTGTTGAAAAGTATGTTATTTATTCTCACATAGAAAGCTATATTGTCACTATTCCTATATGTCAATGTCGCAAATTCAATATATAAGCATTAAATATTCAAGATATAAGCATATGTTTAGCTCAGCTTCACACAATTTCTCTCTATCTGTATTTACATTTTATATCATTTCTGAATAGGGCCAAAATGTCATTAAAATGTAAATTTGTTAACTGAAGAATAAGCCATGATATTTGGTAATGTGTATCTTATGACAGGTTTTTAATGGCAATTAGATTATTTTCATGCAAATTAATGTAAATGCTACATATTTTAAAATAAACTAAGACACATTAAAAAGTAGATTTAATTGATTGCATGCTCTATATAACCCATTAAAATGCAGATGGCCATTAACTTTCAGGACATGTTCCAACTATATGAACATGTATGTAAAGTTACAAAAGTTGCTTCCCTGTTTGCAATAAAGTAAAAGAAGATACAGCATATTAATTAAGTCAAGTTTTGCTCCTGTTTCTTTGCCTTCGTTTCACCTTATGAAGAGTTGATTGATTTTCATTGGCTGTTGCAGTCAAATACCAGCCAATCATAGTGCTTCATTTGAAATTTGTCATCGGATTTTCAAAGTAAATATCATGGGAATATAATATCTGATTGAATAATTTTATTTTCAAAAGGAAAGGAAGATGGACAATAATAAAAAGTATTGTGGTTAATAACAGGATGTACCAATGAGGTATGTGAATAATTATCCAAATCAACAATAAAATACACATGAATCTTGAACATAGATGGTTTAAAGGAAAATTATGAGTCAACATAAACTAGATTCATGTTAATGCAGATCAATTGCTTAGGTATTTAGATTTTCCTTTTACTAATGGCATGTGACCCCAATGTTTTATTCTTGTTTTAATTCTGGAATGAATCTTGTCTAATGTGTACATGCATTACACATATTTGTGTTTTTATAAATAAGTTCTCTATGTGAAATTATACATAAATGTACATAAAAGGTCACAGTGTTATAACAATTATAACAATCATCACAGCCATTAAAAACACTGAAAAAACTTTAATAGTCATTTAAAGTTGTGACTTTAAATTAATGGCTTTTAACCTTTATTGCTTAAACAAGGTTTTAAGAGAGTATATTAGTGGCATTTAAACCAATCATTTACCAAATTTCCATTAATTTATTTTCATGGGATTTTCATGACAGTTTAATAGTTATTATTTAATTGAATTTAATGGTAATTATACTTTTACATTTATCAGGCTTTTCATGGGATTTTTATCGAGACCATTAATAATGTGACCAGCCTTTGACCATTTAATGTTTTTTAACAGGGCTTTGACAAATATTTTAATGGTGTCCATTAAAAGTGCATTAAAATTCCTTAAAATGCTTGAGTAAATTTTAATGTTTAATGACAGTGGGCGCAGTTTTTTTAAACATACATTCAACATCAATATATTGATAAAATATAACCGGAAACCTGTTAATTGGATATAATTCTTTCTATGCTCTTTGTGTCGATATTATTTCATATTCTTTTGTATGTTCCTTCTGATATAAATAAGTTATTTTTAATTTGATTGGCAAGTTATCTTTTGCGGCAACATATTCAATAGATTATCATTTAAGAAAAAAATAATTGAGAAATGAGAAGAGATAAGCTATATCTTTTACACTTAGAAGTATGATTCTAATTAATATCACATTTTATTCGACTATTCAAACAAAAATCCAATTGAAATCTAAAAGACCCTTTTTAAGAAATGAGTGAGATAAACTCATTATTCGGTATGTTTATCATCCCGATATTATTCGGCGTCGGAAACCCATGTACTCCATATATCGCCTGTGAGATTATTAGTTAGCATTTGCTCTTTATCGATTATTTGAAAAAGCCTCGCCACTATCTGCAGCCCAACTAGGTAGTTGGATTTTTGGACCAGTAGAAACCCTCGTACTTACGGCACTTACCAACTTACATAGTTTAGATCTCTAATTGAAGAGTACTCATTTATGTAAGCAGCAATATGACTGGTCGACGTACCTATTATGAATATCCTTAATACGATAAAGTGCTAGCCAAGTATCCAACAGCTGACAGATGTAATAGACAGCCGTGGGTATCTGACGGTGGATATTACTAAAATGTAATCTAAATGCCCGTTTTAAATTCACTAAGAAACACGAAACAAATCATTACAAAACCAATTCATACAGAAAATAATTTTAGTCAGCAGTTCAAAATTTCATCGAGATGTAAAATCAAGCTGATCTAATTTCAACTCGACGCTCGTTTGTTTCAAGATAGTTCTCGGTAATAGGTGTATATAAAAGACTTACCTAGAATTGGTACATTTTCAGATGCCGGCGGCATGTTTCCCTCAAACAAAAGCAGTAAGACGAAAAACGCCATGAAGATACTCATACCTTAAAAACGGAATCATATTTTATTCTCCTTAAAATTTATTTCTTCATTCAAACATGAAATGATTACACATTTTACAGTACAGTGATGGCTACCGTTAAGACTACGCCTCAATTAACTTAAAATTCTATTGAAAAAACCCAACATAATATCTTTTATTAGCAATTATCTACATTTATCATCTTAAATACTATAAAATAATAATGATAAAACATGAAGGGAAACATCATTCCATGGATGCCAGGATTCATTTTTTTTTTAAATTTAGTAACTCTAACGTATAAAATTGAAATGAGTTATGAAACGATGTTATGATAAGATTTTGCATTTTTTTTCTAACAACTCTTAAATTAAGATTTTACATACCTAGCGCCATCTTTGTCGGCGACTCTGGCGGTATCCAATAAAGAACTAATGTTAAAGACGTCAAAAGCACACATGGTAGAATCAGGATGTATGTGTAAAATGTTGCTGACCTCCTGAATGTGACAGTATATGTAATATCCAGGTAAAACTCCGGACAACAAGCATAGTCTTGCCTATTTAAGATGCCCGGGGCTGAGAGAACCGTCCATGCTTTATTCGGCACAAAATAGTCACCTGTTCTCATCTCATGGTCTCCCTTGAACATAAGGTTCAGCCTTGTGCCATCATGTGTCCATGAACCGAACTTTATGGAACATTCCTGTTTATCAAATGGAAATGTAGTGACGTCGACGTCACACGTGCTCATGAAAATTCCCTGTGGTATCCATGTGACGTTACCATCATAGTTGACAATACAAAGTGCATCCCTTTTCTCCTCCAATCGCGTGTCCGCACTGAAATTGGAACAATGTTGTATGATGTAAAGGTATTGAATATATTTTTAAACTTTCATTAAATATATCGGTGGAGTATTTTGAAGAGAAAGTATTTGAAAACAATTATCTAGGCTGTCAAATCTGTGAAACTTCAAGTATCCTAATCACTTTTTTTCAGTAACAGTGAAACTGAAAAAAGGTAATATGTGTCTATAAAATTACATAGCAACAGCAATTATCTAACTTTTAAGTGTTATTTGGTAATTTTATAAGCTTAACTTACTGTTTTAGGAACAATCTACCGCAAATTAACACGAATGCATTCATCTCTTCACGGGAATACTTGGCTTCTTTTCTAAAATTCTTTCACTAGTTTACTCATCCGTTTCTTAATAATATAAAAATACTTTCTGCAAACATGATCGTATCCTTAGTAACACACAAACTCGTTACATTAATTTCAAAAGCTCAAAATCTAACCAATCGTTGCAAACCAAGCGTGTCTGTTGAGCAATTTACAAAAGAAACACATTTACCTGAAGTCCCGTAACAATAAAACATGAAGAAGAGTATAAGTATTGTTATTAGTTTAATGTAATATTTTCGTAAACATTTGACCTTATCAAATAAGAATGACAATACACAAAAAGAAAATACAGTCACAATGATATGCTTTATTTGCTCTTTGAGTATCACAAAACTATTTGGGCAATCACTCGTATGTGTGAATTGTGTTTGTTGTGCTATACACAAATGAATATGCGAAAGCACAGCCCTCTCAATACTATATTTTCTGTTTATACAAACAATAATTGATAACATTAAACAATACACCAAGTGTTAAATAGTTAACAGAAGTCATGTTCTGTGCAGACGTCCATCAATGAAAAATGCACAAGATTTAATATGTCGGCACCTTAACGAGATTTTACATGTTATTTTCGTTTCTGTGAGAATCTGCTTACAGTACAAAAAATCGCTGTATAGCGAGAGATATATGTTGAGCATAACACATACATGTATACACGGTAAATATATACAATTGAATAAATGTGCAATTTAACTTAATTCAATTATATATCAAAATACACAGTTTTAATAATATTTCTGAAGATATATTAAACCAATTAAAACGAATATATTATTTATAATCATCATTATCTCTATGACTGGGATCTCAATATCATTTATTTTCCTTCTTTTCCGAGTTATACCTGTTAATACCAGACTATCCAGACATTGTTCCAAACAATATTCAAATATAAAAGTGGATAAGCCTTACAAGGAAAACATTAATCTGATATAAGTCAATTTTGATTTGCTTTGAATACAGTTTGGATATATATTAATCAAACGTACAAGAAATATCTTCACTTATACACCCTAACAATGTAACACAAATATATTGCATGTTTGATACAGAACAAAAAAGTGCTAAAATACATCAATATTATAGACTCACAAAACCATTAATTCCATAATACTATATTTTATTTTTTGACAAATGCAATAATCATAACATAAACGTATATAACATACGATAACCATATTTTACATACTCACTCACTCATTCACTCACTCACTCACTCATTGTTTTTATATCTTAGAATCTGATACAAACATTAGTAAACTACGTTGAACTCAATCTTACTTATGCAATACATTTCAAGTCAAATTTAACATTACGTGCTTGTTCAGTATACAATATCAAAAGCATACACTGTTTAGTTAACATGAAAACAAACAGCTTGAGGATATTGAAAATATTATCATGAGGAAAAATGAATTGAAACACATATGCTTCGTGCTGAATGTTGTATGATGCGATAATTTTATCAATGAACAGCAAATGAATACATGTATACATATTCAATGAAGGAAAGAAGGAGAAAACCGTATCACACATCAAAGACGTGGATAACACGAAACATAGTTATGATACAGTTGCTTCATATGATTTTATTCAACAAATAAAGTACATAATGTATTTAAACAATACATGTCAACGAACTATAACTAGTATTTTCACTAACTCTATGTTTCCTATCATACTATCTGAGGACTCAGTACATAAATAAATTATTCTAAATAATTGTCACATTTAAACCCACCGTTCTTTTTTAATTGTTTGGACTGCGTGTATGTAATAATGCAACATATGTAATAAATTCAATTAATGAGTTATACTTACACTAATATCTTAGTAATGTTTTTATCCTACAGGTTTGAACCACTTTAGTAAGTTATCATGCATGTATGTGTTCGGACATTTGTATTCGTTATTGCAGAACAGTGTCCAATGTAATGATTTATTTAAGATAAGAATTACATTATTTTTTATTAATAAATTCGAAAAAAATAAGCGGAACAATGTCATATCAATTACTTTTCAATACAGATTCATATTCACAAAATTAATAGCATCATGTATATATATTTATTGTAAACTATTTCTACAATGCAAAATACATTCGAAAGCAACTTTCATTAAAGGGAAGATTGTCAGAGCCGTTGATGCATGTTTTATGAGAAATATATTTGGTAACAAGGAGTAGTAACTGACTATAGAAAACAAAATACGAGAGTCTATAGAAATAGAAAACGCTTAAAGTGATTTAAGTGCATGGCGACTAAAACATTTACATGTATGAAAGACCATAGTAGCAGATATGGACGGCAGAAAAGAGATATAAAGATGCTTTCACCAAAACATATAAAGCAAAGCAAAGAACTGGTAAAATGTGAAGATGAAAAAAGAAAGCCTAAATATGTATTGCAAAGTCAGGTGGATAACAAAAGATGAATTAAAGATGTAAAGAAATTTCTTCCATCCAGGCATGCAGAACACTGAGTCAGAAAATTTAAATGAGTCGTCACAATAAAAAATGTAACAAAAATGCTTACTTAGATAAAGCACAGACAAATGGAAAACATGACATATTAAACTTGCCAAAACTAAGAGAATAAATGAAACCGAAAACAATATAAACAAAGCCAATATGCATTAAGTCGTTCGATGAATTTTCAGAGTTTTACCATTTCATCCTGATCTAATGTTTCTTTATGTATTCATGTCATTTGAAGAATTATGCGTAGTTCAAAGAAGAAAACTGCTGCAAATTTACTAATGCAACGATAATAAGATAACATGAAATTTTACCATAGGTATTAACTGAAAACTAAAAGGAACTTTCAGAAATTTTACTTGTCAACGATATTTAGAATTTAGAAGTTTTATAAACATACCAGTGTATTTATCTATTAAATATAATAAAACAAGGTGAAATAGAAAAGAAAGCAAACGTTACATAATTTTGAGAAATTTTCTAATAATGGAAATATTCCCTGCCTAGACCAAGAAATATTCTGTCAGGAGTTTGCAAGTTGTTGTAAAAAGAAACAGTTGAAATATATGGACTTAGTTTAAGAGATACACAACTGTCTTGTACCTATTCTAGTTCCATTCACAACATATTTGCAGGACGAAACAATGCACATTAACAGTACTTAAATTGGTCAATGTATAAAGTCACAAATGACTTCGCAATTGAACTACAAATTAAGGCATACATGTGGGATACTGAACAATACGGGGAGGGGTTAGTTGTCTATACACACTTAAAGTCACGTCTAGCCAGCACGAAGAGCTCTCCGTGTGTGTATTTAAATGCATTTATGTAACCAAATGTTCTATTTTAACAAATGAAAAACCTATCAGGCGTACAGCATCTACCGTGTATTTTTGCATGTTTAGGGAACTACTAGTAATACTGGTAGCATATATTGTGCATACGGCCCTCAAAATATTGGGGACAGTGCTAAAACAAACATGTTTTATAGAGGCATGTCACAGTTACCACGGACCCAATTTTAGTTAAAATGCTACATATAATGTTTCCTTAAATGATATTCTTAAGATATAACTGTATTTCTTTCATTGAATCTTTAGAATTTAATCATGGCAGAAGGAATGTATTACATCATCATCATCTGTTTAACTCTGCCACGTCCATTTACTTCTCGGATATTCATACGCACAGTTCTCCGATCTTAGAGCCAATAATGTTTCCTAGCCTTTTCAACCTTCAATACACATTGCAGCAACTTACCAAACCTGAATATAAATTATTTTATTGCAAATAAATGCAAATTGTTGAACGTTTTACAGTTACGCTATATCTGTAACATTGTTAACAAAAGTAAATTATTCATTAAATGACAACATAAGTATAGATATAAACCAGAAATCATAGAAAAAAATACATAGAAACATCATATGTAATCAAATTTTAATAAACGAAGAATTGTAAATTAAAACAATCACACCAATTCGTTAAAAATAAATTAAATAAGAAGAAACAAAAACAAATAAATCATTAAAAAATAAGAATCATAGGGACAATTTCTAAGTAATATTTGCATACAACATAAAGATTTGAATGACACCAGTGTTGCTTTCCATTCAGTGAGAGGTAATTTACTGACTAAATGTGCAATGAATCACTGTATAGTGTATTACATTGTTTTGCTCAGTGCATTAACACAAAACTGTTGAGTTGAATATTGATAAAACAAACTGCAAATCTACCGTTTATTGGTAAATCATTCTGTCCATGGAATAAAATTTGTGCGTGCTGGTTTTGAACATTTTAATAAAATGATTTTTATCAAATGTGAAATCCGATTTTTATACACAACAACCCCGATTTTCATTTGCATACAGTGACTGAGAAAACAAAATATCATACATACTTTGTAGAATTTAAATTGCGGCCCATTATTTGTTTGCAAATTCATTACAATAGGAACATCTGGCCGTTTGATGTTTTTAACTTGTGTTAGACAAAGCATAGCGTCAGATTATGTTTAGAAACATATTGTCCTAAATGCCGCATATTTTCGCCGAAAATCAAAAGAGAAGTTCGAGTAACGTATTCAGGGAACTGGTCGTGACGCTAAGCATGTATCACAACTAACCCGCTTAATATCAGCTGCCCATAAATATTACTGATAAAACGACAGTTAATGAAGTCAGTATTGTCATTAAATAAACCCAGAAAAATATTCTGTCGAATATCAAACCAAGTGCCTTCCATTCTTTCGTTATTTTTTCCTTTTTATCTTTTTCTTCCATTCGTTCTTGATAGATATTGAGAAATTCCCTGATTTCCGTAAGCTTCCTGTCTATCTCTGCAAGTTGAGGATCAGCTTCAAATTCATCTTTTGTTTTGAGTAACAGTTCTGAGGAACCCTTCCAGTTCTTCAGAAACTTTCCATCCCCATTCATTAACCCCATTCCTGGAATTGCAGGTGGAATTAGACGCTTTTTATCCGCTTCAAGGAATGGTCGAACAAGATTGTCCATGCACATTGCTCTGGCAAAAAATTGGAACATTATCTGAAATAAATAAGTGGAATTTATATATTTTCAATTAAAATATATCCTGAAAACTGCATCTTCCTGTCTCTTTACTTACAATTAAATCAGAGTTTATCGTTATTCTGTCTTTCGGCTAACAGCAGTCTCATTTCGATGAAGATATTTGATTAAAGTTTGGTTATTTAAGGTGAAACGTGTGTCCCGCATTATTGGCAACGATAAGAAACCAAATAAAAAAAAAATATTTTGAATGATTCAATATGTATGCAACATTCAGAATTAATGTGCTTTTCTCTTTACTACCTTTTATCTCCAGCTAAGTTCCTAAAATGAAGCATCTTTTTGCAATATGTGATTTTGAAGAGACTCGATTTAATTTTGATCAAATTAGATTTTACCGATGATCCTGCGTTTTTGAAAATACGAACTTGTAAAAATCAATAATTAATGAAAAAAAAAAGAAAAAAAAAAAGAATATGTTTTTTTCAAACACTGCAAATACTACATTCATTATTACTTACATTTGTTGACTAGGTTAATCGATTGTCTTAATATCTAGGTTTTTTTTTTACAACAAATTAAAAACCTTTGCTACTCATATCTTAGAACTCAGCTTTAAATCAAAATTAATGTTCTTTTAAAAGTAAAATCATTAAATAAAGGGTAATATATAGAAACTGAATTGGATAACGTTATTTCCAATTCCTATTTTGTTCTCACAATGGAACCTCATTAAACCGAACAAATTTGATCAAACAAAACAAATGAAGCAGAAATGGTTTGTGGCACATGTCACAAGTCTTTGGCTACACAAAAGATTTAACCTAACGGTTGAAGAAAATTCATTAGATATAACACTGCGGTCTTATTCTCTAACACACAGCTAGAAATTTTTAGCACCAGTGTTAATTACCGACAAAAATAATATTATCTGATCAAATATCTTTCAACACACCCACTTCATTAAAGACTGGAGATGTACTTTCTTGCAAACCGTCTGGTCATGTAAATCTAATATGTATATATGACTTGACTATTTGAGTTTACCGTCGCTTCGATAGTATTTCAATCATATAGCGACGTCCAGCTAATTACAGGTGGATATGTATAATGAAGTACAAGCAGAAGCATAATATTAAACTTCAACATGAACAAACGTTATTCCTTTAAAAAGAACCAATGGCATACACGCATTGTTTTCAAGAGGTTGTGTTAAGGTTGAAGTGCTGTTTGTATATATGTTTGACTAAAATTATTATCATATCAAATATGATAATATATATATATATATATATATATATATATATATATATATATACTCTGTAAATAAACCGAGGCACTCCTTTATAAAACTTAAAATAGTTATTATAATACTGGACATTTACTAATTCAAGCTATAGTGATTCTAGGTCGCTCATCTGAATACCATCAACTTAGGTCATTCAGCTTTTGTCCTTGTGACCTCAATAGCAGCAAGATTATCGGACTTGATAATGTGAGTTTCAGGGTGTAAGGGGTAAATTTGTGTTCGCAAATATTGTAGAGGTCCTTGATGTGGGAAATTCTGAAAATAAAATTTACTTCCGGTCACTGGACCACTGTTAAATGTATATATGTTGGTTAAATGTTAATGCTGTTTTTGGTTAACAAAAATTTGAAAGGCGATTTTCCTTACGTCAAATGGCTTTAGCTTGCAATGAGGAATTTTGGCACAAATACAGCCCAAGGAAATGCATTAATTCCCAAATGATCATCAACAACACAAAGACGTAAAAAGTACAATGATATTATCAAAATCGCAATAAACCAGATTATTGAAGAGTTTCGAAGCCGACAAGTCTAAATTACATAATTTTTTATTAACAAACTCTGAAGTCATTAAAGTTGAAAAAGGAAATGAAGTTTAATGAATGAAAGTTTAATTGCAGCGAGTCTCCCCTTAATTAACATCTTTGAAATTTTATTCCAACTAAGACAATGTAATTCTAACATGAGAATGGTTACATCACTTGCTATAATGAGTCTTTATTGAAGTCTATTTTCAGTAGTGATAGAGCATAATACTGTATAATATAATCATCATCGACAGACAAACATGTTGTATTTACTTATTCGTTATATCTCATAAGATGATATTATCTTTAACGAGAGAGATAGAGAGAGAGAGATTTTAAATAATAAAATAAGGAAAGACATAAAGAGAAAATCACTGAGAAATTTCAACTTATATTTAAAAAAGTTAGCAGGAGGTGCAAGTAATGCACAAAACAAACATGAAGTTACATAACATTGAGAAATAGCAACACTCACCGCCGTAGAACGGTCATTTTACCATTTGATTTACAGTTAGGCCAGTCTGGCAGTTTTAAACTTTACATTTACTTGCTACATATGTCCTCATGGATGTCATTCTGTATCGATGCTTTTGATACAAGGCGTACAATGATTGAAAAAACAAAATACAACAACCCTCCAAAGAATCAATTAGTACATATATTCGTTTAAAGGTAAAATTTATGATATTTTTAGTCTGTTTGACCGTTCATACCATAAAAATATGTTTTCTTCTTAAGTTGTCCCATTGGCGATTTGAATTATTATTATTATTATATTTTTTTTTGGGGGGGGGGGGGGGGGGGGGGCGGCTGCTACAATATGTGAGGTGATTATTAGTAGAACAAGCATCTAAAAGATGAATTATGAATAGACTCACCTTTTTAAGAGTTTTTGGCACTGGGGCCCTTGCTCCATAGAAGGACAGATTTACAACGAATACATTAAGGAATGTTGAGGTGGTTATCAGTACCATGTTCAAACAGTAGTAAGTGCCTGAAATGGAATATTAACACCAGGAAAGTGTGTATTAGTACGGAATAACAGACGTGTGGGATTCCTGCAGTCAACTGAATACACGTATATGGTTCATATTTGGTCCTCTATGCAAGTTAAAAATTGCCTTACTTAATTTAGGAAATGATATAATTCAGGAACAAAGTAATAAACAAAGTCAAATTTGATGTCTACATAATATGTGATAATATAAATATTTGAATGTGTTAGGTACAGTTGAAATACACATTTAAGATTTTATGGGTCTACCTTTACAACGTTTACTGCTTGATCTTAATTCGAAGTTTCTTCAATAATGACAAATTTGCAACAAACGTCTTTGCTTCAAAAATTGATTTTTAATAGCTTGTACATTTAAATATATATGTTAATAAGGATGGAAAATAGGTCCCATAGCATTTATTGATTTATTGTTGCTTCATCCCAACTGCATCATTTGAAATTTTAAATAGCAAGAGCAATATTCGATAAGAGTAAGTAAGAGTAATATTCGATAAGAGTAAGTAAGAGCAATATTCGATAAGAGTAAGTAAGAGTAGTATTCGATAAGAGTAAGTAAGAGTAATATTCGATAAGAGTAAGTAAGAGTTATATTCGATAAGAGTTAGTAAGAGTAATATTCGATAAGAGTAAGTAAGAGCAATATTCGATAAGAGTAAGCAAGAGCAATATTCGATAAGAGTAAGTAAGAGTAATATTCGATGGTTTCGATCAATCTCTAGCCAAAACATAAACCAAACGACTTGAAAGGCGATGTCAAATCCCAACAGCCAATCAAATGAAGTTTATTATCTTAAATAATCTCCAAGCTTTGCATGTAGCCCTATCATTAGGATCTATGGCTGTTAAAAACTTCATAAATTGTCGTCAGTTTTAAATTACAGACACCTCACGTTCATAAATCTTGGATGTTTGTCTTCAAACATTAGATTTAACAGCGGTTAGTAAAAATTTTTTTTCAGGACGTAAACGGGTTAGCAATTAATTGAGAAGCAAAGGTTAACATTATCTGTTATGTCTGATAAAGATTTTAATATTCAAATTAATAATAATAATAATAAGCTGATTCAAAGAAAATAAAGTAGTTTAGGTGTTGAACATAATTTCAAATGTACATCGCTATTTTCAAAATAGAATACATAAAATATTCATGGTTTTAAACTCGTTGTTCACTATATCATAAGATATGAAAATAAAAAATATAACAGAAAAAACAAGTTAAATATACTATTATCATTTTTGATTGAATAAAGATGAAACAAATAAAAGCAAGCTTTTTCCACATTGATTTTCGGGTATTCTATTTACTTCCCGTTGTAATTAAAGGAATACAATATGAACCACTTCAAAAAGGATTTTCTACATTTTAATTAAATGGATATAGTAAACAAAGTAATGTAAATGATATTTTAAACTGATTTCTGTAAGTGTCAGTACTTTAATCCATTAAAACTAAGGATAAAGAAGTATATAGAAAATAAGCACTTAGCGACTATGGTTACCTAGAATTGGAACACTTTCGGAGGCTGGCGGCATATTTCCCTCAAAAAGAAGGAGGAGCACGAAGAATGCCATAAAAATGCTCATACCTGCAACAAGAAAACAGTATTTGCATCATCAGACTTCGATTGATAAAATGTGTTTATAGTGAATGTACTATATGCATGTACTTATTGAAAGTATTGGAAGAAAATTAAAATTCCTAATCTGTTATGTTTAAAACATTATTTATTTACATACCTGCTTTGCTTACAAATATTTCTATGCTTGGCCTTACTTTATAGTGTCATGTATCAATAATAATATTGATAATTACAGTATGGTGAGAAATTGTAACATCTATATTCAATCTCATTTCATATTTATGTATGCTTGAGAGAAAACAGAAAAACACGCACAATGGAAGCATTACTTGATCTCTTAGATAATTTCTTACATATACATTGTTTATGTCAAAACAAGTGCAAGATCTATCTATGTACGTTTATATCCATATGCATGTAGACAAATGTATAAAATACCAGTGTTCTAATGTGCAACGGCATTAGTAGCGGAAAGGAAATAACTACGAAAATCCCCATTAAAATTAAAAAAAAAAAAAAAAAAAAAAAAAAAAAAGCGAATGAGTAATTTCGTTATTTAAAACCGAAAAAATAATATTAAAGTTTCAAATTCTTCGGTAAGATGTGTGTTCTCTTATTTATGTCAGGGGAACACAAGATCTATCACGGAAAGAGATTCGCATCCTAACATAGAACGGCCTCTTAACTTACTTAACGCCAAAAGAAAGGACATATGAAATTGTACTCTTGTCCCGACCCATAATTTTAGAGGGGTATTTTGCCCTTGATATCCTGGTCTTGAAAATAGAACACGTTTATGCTGAAATAAAATCCGATTCAAACTGACATTGAATGTAATGCCATTTTTATTAAAATAAGTTTTTCTCGAAATCAAACTAAAATATATATCCCCAGCAATGGACACAGTCTACTTAAAAAATGTGCATATGGTTTCTATTGTTTAGTATTCAGAAATTACACAACGTCCACCCTCTTTACTGTTTTAATATTTCCCAGCTGATTTAAACAATCATAATATATTCACCATTTAAGGGAATATACCATTATCATTATCATACGACATTTTAAATATACGATAAATCCGACCTAGTTCATTAGGCTACTTTGATATATTATAAACGACTATGCCATATTTGTGGATTCAATTTTAAACCTACTTTGTGCATTTAACTACAATTCAGACAAAGTTGTACTGAAATTAGCGAAACGAATATTATTGCCATCAGATGTTGCATAAACTGTGAATTTTAAACAAGTAAACACGAGCATTACTTTACGATCGATGATTTTGAAAGTGTTTTATTTTAGCTCTTTTTTTATGGACAGTAAGTACATGACGAAGCCGAAATGAATTATTGCCTTAATAACTAACAATTAATGTTAAGAAATGAAATATTTGGTTATTTTATTGCATAAACAAGACTAATAAAATTCATCGTTAAGTATTACTTAGAGCTAAGAATTGTTGGTGGAATACGACACAGATTTCCCAACATATAATATCCTAGTACATATAATATTACAAGCATTCGAACCCACGGCATTGAGGGGCTAAGTGGCAATAAGTCAGTGCCTATAACCCCTTGCTCTCTATCTAATGTATGTGATAAGATGATACAAGTGATGCTATCATGTTATTTGATTGAGCGAGCTACAACAAGAATGGCGTGAAACTCCCAAGATATTGTGAGTCTTTGTACATTCTTGCTTAAAGAGGAAACTATATCGTGGTTTTTGCAATGCAAATTCTAACTATATTCATATACATTATAACATCAACATTTATCTAATGATAAGTTAGATAATTTCCATTTTGCTTTTTGAAATCGCCTTTATATTCATTTTATAGAATTTCAATTCATTTGAATTATTCTGTTTGTATGAATTCAAATATAGACTCAGATATAATATGTAATAAATACTAAATTTTTTCACACTTTTTTTATCCGTTTTGATGTATTTTCATATTGCACAATGATATTTTAAAGCATATCATATGTTCCTAAATTCGCATATTTAGAAGGCATGCACAGATTATTTCCATGTATGACAAAGCTACACGTTTTTGGTCCATGTAATTTGTTCTGGTGTAAATATATGTTACTGAACTGAATAATATCAATTTCTATAGCATTTTCTGATGATTTATTCCTATGAATTGCCATATGTGATAGTAAATTTTGTACTCGTGCAGAAATAATTTGGTGTTAATGTTAACATATCAACAGGTCGATAAAAACGAGGAAAACATACATAGCAAAATATGTTTAAGAGTATTAGAATTGCTGAATAATGTTTATCGTACAAATATATCTGACAGATATGAATCAAAAGCCGAGATGCCCGGCTTTGTAGCGGTAACGAGCAAACACGAGGATGAGTAGATTAATGTTCCTGATAGAGGACCGAGTGAGAAGTAGCTAGTTCGGTTTTGTTTATCTTTCGTGTATATCTGACAATCACAGGGTGAAGGTCACGGGGGAGTATACATCAATACCAAGAAATACGTAAGAGCAAGGGAAACTCGGCTGTTAAGGATAAGAATACTGTTTGCAGAAATAGCTTTTTAGAACGGGTTATATAAAGTTTAGGCATAAAACTGCTTCAAGAAATCACCTTTGTTTACAGAATATATTGACAATGTATATAAAACCAGTAGATACGCACAAAAACTATATTGAATTTCGAAATGTCGCAAAGTATTTCATATGTATACAAACATTTTATGGAAGAAACATAAGAGAGACTGACATTTGAAAGGAAGGCAACATATGCATTCTAGCAAAATATTTCACTTAAAGTCTGGGCATAGAAATAGGCTAGGCATTCTCTGTAAATTTTCCATAAACGGCATCCTATTTCCTGTATCCTTTACTATACAATGCTATGCTATACTGTACTACACTATGTCTGACTAATATTCTATGCTTTGGTGTGCTATAATGCACTGTACTATAAAACAATATTTCAATGCCTTTAACAGTTTATATAAAAATATATAAAATAATATAATTTGGCATGATATGTCATACAATATCTTAAGTTCACCAAGACTTACCCAGTGCCATTTTGGTCGGTGACTCTGGAGGTATCCAGTATAGGACAAGGGTCAGAGAGGTCAACAGAACACAGGGAAGGATCAATATATAAGTGTAAAACGTCGCTGATCTCCTGAACACCACAGTATATGTCAGATCAAGGAAAAACTCGGGGCAGCAGGCGTAAGAGAAATTGTTTTGCACCGCTGGTGTCTCCAACACGGTCCATGCCTTGTTGGGCACAAAGTAATCATCCGTCATCATCTTGTGTTCCCCTTTAAAATCAAGATCCAACTTTGTCCCGCCATGAGTCCATGATCCAAATTTAAGATGGCAAATCTGTTTGTCAAATGGAAACGTTGTTACGTCAACGTCGCACGTGCTCATGTAGATTCCCTGTGGAATCCAGGTGACCTTTCCACTGCTTCGTACAATGCAGAGCGCGTCGCGACGTTCTTCCATTCTAGTATCAGCACTGCAAAGAAAAATCCTTATTAAATAAAATATCGAGTTCTATCAATTTTTAAAACATGCTATTATCTAACTAGTCACAATAAAAAGGAAAAGCATGCTTCTGATTTAGTCAACGTTTGGTTCTTAAGAAGTTTTATTCAAATATGATTTAACTAATGCATGATATATTTAAGGAACCGGAGCAGCCAAACATTTTTTTCAGTTGATCGTTTATTAATTTTGGAAGAAAATATAGACCTTGATTTATTAAATGGCATATCTCTATATTTATGGACGAAACATTTTTATAAAAAAATCTATCAAATGGCAACCTATATACAACTTTTATTTTGTTGTTCATTTGAAATCTTTAGAAAGCATTAAACGATCAATTTTGGAATAGTTTACATCTAAATAATTTTGAAAACCAAAACAGCTTATAACAAATATAATGCAATTTTTGCAAGACAAGAATCTAGTTTATAGTAGTTTATATATTTACAGTGTCAGCATTTTACTGATAATACAAGCATATTGCAGAGTATAACAAGAGCAGGCATTTCAAATAGATATGTAACTTTACAAAAAATAAGTGAGAAAAAAATCACAAAACAAAGAAACCATGACAACAGAAAAACCACAAATAAAAATGTATTATAATTTATCATTACGACCTGGTTAAAAATAAGATACACTGTAAGTACGGAAAGGGTATACATTGCTAAAGCTACCTAGCATTTTACATAGGTATAGAAATGTAAAATGATGTATGAGAATTTAACAGAAACACAGTACATCGGGGTCTATGGTTGACTATCTGTGCATATTGTAATTAAGACATTTAGAAGTTTAGACACGCACACAAAACAATGAGGATGAACCCAGATAAATGTGCATACACGTATTTCAATGTATTTCTAATTTCTAACATGATATGATCTTGAGTTGATCTTGATATCCATGTATGATGAAAAACGATTATACATGCAGGACCTGAGTACATATGTGCCCTTGTTAATGAAAAAATGTAATGTACGATGGCTCTATGGAGACCCTTTCCCATGACGACATATTTATTTATACACGAATCATTAGTATATCATTGCTAAAAACATTTAAAGAAGCTGCTAGGTCAAAACACTTGAAAACCATGCAACACACACCTGTGTTTATCATTCTAGGAAGGCTTATTCAAATTTGATCGAAAACGTTTCTCGTACAAGTCAGATTAACTTGAAAGATCACTGTCCGTGTTATTCACGAGTATGAAAATTTCTCTGTGTTTCCCTTGACATTTGTGCATTGTGTAAGCTTCCGTGAAATTAAAGCGCTACTTAGAGAGCGTGTTTTCACAGTTGATATAGAAATGATGTACTTTTAATGTTCTGTGATGAGGTGGGTGGGGTAATTTTATTTTATAAGGTAGTTTCTACACGCTTCATGCTGAATATACACTTCAGGACTTTGAAAACGCACCCTTTGGAGAAGTGTGTTTTTACAATGAAAACACTTTGATATGATTATATTCATACACATTTAAACATTTTTGAATATTTTCAGCTGTTTATCTTTTATAAAGTAAATATATGAGTATATTATCCATTTGATGGAATTTTCGTGTAAAAACATATAATACAGGCGTGCGTTTTCTTAAGTATATTGTGCTGATCAGGCAAATAATCAATACACAAAATCAAAATCTTATTCCGCTTCACAAATTAAGCCAATATCAATTTAAAGAGTCTATACAGATTTGTACAGTCAATACAAATCCGTGGATATTTTCATTATTAGAACTGTTATGTCTGTTGTAATATGAGTATTAATACGTTTGTGAGAGTTGATCATCAGCCGCAAGTCCGAGTAACGCATAACAAGAAGTAATTTATAAAAGCCTTTTCATTAAGCAATTTAATAGCATTTTTGTCATATAAAAATGAAATTGATATTAGCATTTATTGGGGACTATTTCGCATTTACATAAATATATTACTTTTTTAAAATTTGTATTTTCCTATAGGCATAATAAAAGATTATTCGCTGACTGTATCCCTGATGGGTCAGGAATTTACTTAATCATTTGATTTATGTGAATATACCAGTGTATCTTCAATATTTCTACCACATGGCACATTTTACATACATACTTATATAACTTATATACACTATTTTGTTACCTAATATCAAACGTGATTGGGATACATTAGAGGGTGAAATCGTGCAATGTGTTTTTATCACATTTATCGAGTGTGCATTTATGTTTATCACATTCAACGTGATATGTTATTGATAGCATTCCGAGTGCACTTGTACTAAAGGGAAACAGGTTAGTAGGAAACAGATGGAAAGTTAGAAGCAAAATGGCAAACGCACATTCATAGTACAACATAAAGATTAAAGAGAAAAAGTCAAAGAGAAAAATAAAAAATAGTCGGAGGTTTAGACACAAGATCGCCAGTACATCGCTGTGGGCAGAAATACCCAGACAGAAAAAAGAATTGAGGCCCGCCTGAACGGGCTCTGAAAGGTATTGTAGAAGAGTGTTCAGTAGATAGAGCGATACGAATTTCTCAGAAAGAGCTAACTTAAAGTAGAAATTCCGTGGCATAAAATTGACGTCCACGCGTCTCTACAATTCATCTAAGGGCCTTAGGAAAGCAATCACGAAAGAGTGGCCTTTATATTTCAATATTATCTGAGCCAGTTTCCAGTAAAAGGGCAATATATAAACAAATTCAGCGTTCAAAAAGGTTGTCAAAGTACATTCAAAATGACGTTATGCGCAATAAATCTATGTTTTATGAACATCGATTGAACTATATCATAATGAAAAAGGAGAAAAAGTAACATACTATTAATAATTACATGAATATAATGAGATAAATGATAAAATAGTATATGAAGTTAATGTCTTCATTACACATTTGCTTCCATGGTCTATTACAGAAAATGCATTTGGAAGCAGAACGACTACTTCATTATATCAGAGCAGAGAAACCTTTTTGAATATCATTGATATGTAACGGGGGTTTGATGTTGGGATCATAAATTAATGAACAGATAAGATAGCAATATGATATAGCTCATAAATACACAGTAATGGAACGTCAAATGAGTTAAGTGGACTGGCAATGGGTTAAAACATAATTTATTTAATGTCTGAAATCATATTAGCGAAAATGGGTGTGACATAAGCAGAGTGAAAATAAACGGACGTTTTTTTTTATTTCTCTCATTTTTTTTTTTGTATCGAGGAAATAAGTTTAAAAGAAAAACAACAACAGATATATCTGATATGTTATGAATATAATTCAACAAATAAATAAGAATATGCAAGTAAATAAATTGGTAAAATGGTGATTAATTAATTACAAAAAAAATGAAACCATGATACCCTTATTATCTGGTTACTGGCTCATACTGAAAATATAATAAGCACAGATACTCTCATTTGACAAGGAAGCAGCATACCGCCAAAAGGTTGCCATGCTAAGAGCCTAATATCATCTAGGTTGTGGATAAGTACTTGTATCTAAACTTCCCATCGTTGTATTGCACTTACTTGAGCACCATCGTAGGGATCAGGGCAGCCAAAAACTTTCTGAGCAAAATCCGGGGACATATTTTTCGCGGACGTTATTATTTGTAATTGGTTTTCGTGGCAGAGACAACTATGAAGAGGGTGTGAACGAAACAAGCAGATCTCAGGATAATATTACGTATAATTCCTTACACATTCGTGAGTGTTTACGTCATGACATTTATATCTGAAAATAGGTAATTGAGTGTAAAGCCAGGAGATATATACAAGTCATTCCGTTATATGTGTTAGGCATTCCGTATGTCGGCAAAGTCGTATTACCTATTTTCAACACAATATTACGACAACGTGCAGATTATGCATAGAGGTACCCAGCAACCAAGTAACTGGATCAGGGTAGGCAATTCATTAAGTCAACCTGCCATAAAATGTTTTAATCAGAAATATGACGACAAACAGTGCCAGAAGAGTAACAGAGAAGTACATAAACATAAAAAATTAAAACTTCCAGTTTTGGCGAAGAGATTTTTCAAGCACAAATTAATGGATAAAATGTTAGTTCGAGATTCTTCAAGGTAATAACTAAAAATATATAAAAAGTGTGTACAGTCAACTCTCTTTACAACAGCGGTGTTTGTTTCAGCGAATTTTGCTGTTATAAAGAAATTGTCATTGTAAAGAAAAGAGACAAAGAAGGATATCAAGACTGCTGCTGTTATAAAGAGGATGCTGTTATAGTGAATGCCGTTGTAAAGAGGTTTCACTGTATATCAAAGAGAGTGTGCATGTAAAAAATGTAGATCAGTGAAAAAAGCTCTGAATAGGACAAGAAATGCTTTACCTTCCCTGATCCTATATTACTACCGAATTGTGTTTTCAATGTGTTGCGACGAGTGTTGCTCCTTTATATCACAAAGGATTATAAATATTGCGCGTCACATACCAAGTGTGTTGCAGTTGCTCATCGTTATATTGCCTACACTACGTTACAATACAAAGTTCATAATTTTATGAGCCACACAGCAATTTGACAGCCTGATAACTGTATAAGAGATGATATTTTTTTCTTATTTTTTAAAGGACAGACGTTTATAAAATGCATATATACATATATATAGCAAGATAGATGTGAGCAAATTAACAATGCTGAATGAGGTAAAGTACGCACACGTGACGTGAGATTGAAGCATATTGAAGAAAACAATACGTGTTACATACTAGTTATACAGTTTTATGTCGGGGGTCCAGATTTCGGATGAAGGTATCCGAATTTCTTGGATATTTCTGTAGTCCTCGGGCTTCCAGCGTAAAAATTCGTCCACCCATTCCTATATAGAATATAAACTGTCGTATATCACGTAGTGCATGTAAGCATATATAAGCACATATGTGTATGTATGTATGTATGTATGTATGAATGTATGTATGTATGTATGTATGTATGAATGTATGTATGTATGAATATAGGTATGTTGTATGTATATATACATTCATATGTGTGTATGTATGTAATGTATTTGTATCTATGTATGTGTGTGTATGCATGAACATGTGTTTGTCATTTAGGTATGTATGTATGTTGTTGTTGTATTGGGGTTTACCGTCGCTGCGATAGTATTTCAATCATATAGCGACGTCCAGCTAATTACAGGTGGAGGAAGACCCCGAGTACACAGAGGTACCCAGGTAGAACCACCGACCTACCGCAAGCCAGCTGGAAGGCTTCCTCACATGAAAAATCCGAAGTCCCTACCGGGATTCGAACCCACAGCGGTGAGGGGCCGAGAGATTTGTAGTCCACGACTGTAACCGCTCGGCCACGGCGGCCCCATGTATGTATGTATGTATGTATGTATGTATGTATGTGTGAATGACAAATGTTTACTTCATAAAAAAACTTTCTCTTTATTTCTTTAAAATTCATTATGGCTCACAAAAGGTTCATTCCAATACATGCCAGCAATTTCTGAATAATTATAAGATATCATTTCTCGAAGAATTTTATTACAAATGTAGATAAATCAAACGTTTCTGTAAATACTTACATAATTTGTCCACAAATTTAACTTAAGAACTTGGTTCTTTTCATCCAGATCAATAATTTGGATGAGTTGCAACTCGAATTTCACCGGGACCGCATGCGTGTGGTTGTAGACAGGTCGGCCATACTTTCCACCTCGCTTTTGGTGACCAACCAACAGATTGGAAATCAACACGCCCTCCGTGGCGTACGTCTCGGGAAACCGGTGCTCCGACCCAACTGAAAAACCAATGTGAGATATACGCCTCTTAAATCTTTGCCATCTACTTGTTATCACACAATTTCAAGACATTCAAAGCAAAATCTACCATAAAAGATTGCTGAGCTTTACAGAATATTTCAAATAAGACTATAATCTGTTTTAAGAACCTTTAAAAAAAACCGTTTTAATTATGAAAAGACGCCCTTTTTTTAGATACGTCATAGTTATTTTAATTATATACATGTACATTTTGGCAATTAAGTTGTATTAGGGACGCCACCGACCCGACCAATGACTATCTATTTTTTACGAATGTAAATGACTCCGTGACTTTAGATAAGAAGAAATTTCAATTCATTCAACGATTATTTCTTGAATTGTTGCTCCATGGAGAATTCAGAAAAAAAATGCTTTTAACACATTCATGTCATGAGAAAATAATTTGTTTCCGTTTCTTGGATATGAAAACGACGCAAAGTAATACAGAGTGGTAAAAATGACGCATGGAACCGTATTTCTATTATATTTTTTTCAGAGCGAACTATCCATCATTCAAATGGGACGCCATCATAAACACCTTTTTTTTCAGTGAAAGTCCATTTGAAATAAAAAAAAAGTTTTGAAAATTTAATCCAGATGGAACACAAGTGAATATATATGAATGATTGTTCAATTTAGGTGCTCGTTAAAATCAGATCGTGTATTTTTGAGACAGTACATTATTTTAGATACATATACTCAAAATATGTTCGTTAATCCAAATACATTGTTCCCAACAGGTATACTTATAGTGTTTAGCTTCAATATCAATCATGTCGAAGTAAAAGGAAATGCAAGCCATACCGATCACACAATGCTCAAATGTTAAGGTCAAACATGAAGAAAATAACAACAACACCAACATTAACAACAACAACAACAACAACAAAAACCAGCAAAAAGGCCCCAACAAAACAAAAAACAAGAAATACACATTTAAATGAACGGGATCCTGGTTGTGCAATTTCTTTTGCAACTGATTATATAGTAAAGTCTACATCTTTTTAAAAACATAGATGTAGCAAAAGCTATCAGTACTCCATATATTCTAGTTTATGTCTTTGGTCGTGATGCAATCAGATTTGATACTATCGGAGCACATTGTCTACAGTCAAACCTGTCCTAAGCGGTCAGTCAAGGAAACAAGAGAATATGACCGCATAACAGAGGTGGTCGCTAAATGAAGGTGAAACATATAACAAAATGCTAGTTTGGTAATATTAAATCTGACCGCTAAATGCAGGTTGACCACTTGGTACAGATGACCGCTAATACATGTTCAACTGTATTTCGAACCTCGCGATCGTGCAAACATTTCATTATCCCGCCTGTTCTCGGAATATAGCAATTTGGCTATATTTCTAATGCTTCACATGACCTTTATAAACAATATACTGTCAGAAGTCCTCGAAATTGCCGGGCCAAGGCAAATAGTTCGGAAATGCCTCTATTTTATATGGAGAAGTATTGGTCGACTAAAACGCTAAGACGCCAATATTTACGTTTCAAGTTTAAATAGATATTCTTTTTTTCATTGCTTTTTTGGACAGGGTGCGTTGGTACATTTATCAGATATATTTGCTGAAGCTTTTGGTTGATAATATTTTAACTATAATTAACGTAACTGCTTTTCGAGTGAAAGCCTACAAAACTGTAACCCAACATCGCGTGTTCTATAAATGAACTTAATGGTACGCTTGAAACAATTGACTTACGCATGTAAGAAACGTTTAGTGAGAAATTGCAGGACAAAATAAGGCCGTAGCGTCCTAGAAATCAACTCAAGCCGTTAAGAACGTAGAACGTTTAGAAGTCGCTGTGTAAATTCCAGTGATTTGATATTTAGCATTTTCTAAAACTGGAATACCAGTGGTCTAATATTTAGCGTTTTATAAAACTGGAATCCCAGTGGTTTGATTTCACAATCTAATCAAAATAATCAGACATCTAATATGGCTGATAGCCATGAATTACCTATTAACATCTATAGAAAGTTATAAATAAGGTCAAAGTTGAATGAGAGAGATTTTACTTAAATGCTTACACAGGTCGCTTTCCTACCTATGTTTTATTTTCAAACTTACCGCTCTATATCTAGGCATGATAAATGCAGTGAAATTGCAGCATATGTGGTTTCTATAATTATCGATTTTCTCCCTTTAATGTTGATGTTAACAAAACCATGACTGCATCACACTATTTTGAATTTCCGACCTTCTACAGATCGCGAATACACCGAAAATAGAGATAAAATCACACCTCTCGAGTATAATTCCCCCTACAGTATCTTCCAGAATGTCAGTGACGTTCACCTCAAATACAGTCCGAATGGCAAGAGACAAAAACAATGAACAGACATGTTGAAAATAATTACGGTACCGCTATGAGGTGTTTTAACAAATATCGACTAAAACTTAATTCAGACGTTTATTAGATCTAAAAAAATCTTACGCCAGGGTGAAATAAAATAAATTTTCTAATCTAATTCAGAATAAGAGGAAGGGAATCTGAATGCAAAATCAATATTGATATATTAATATTTAATGACTGTGCTTGTCCTGAAATTTAGGATTGTTGGATTGTATGGAAAAGTTGGAGACGATATGTTTCCTGATGTAAATGTCCTTTCGAACAAAGATCCTTTTTTAGACAGAATAAAAGAGGTTAACCAAACAAGTAAACTGTAAGTACTAGAAAATATGTGAACAAACCTGCAAAGTTAATGGTTTATTGATAGGAAGTCATTCGTCAAATCTTAAAGCCAATATGTCCAGAAATAAACTCATCCTAAATGACTTTTTATAAAACCAACCAACCAACCAACAACTATAACGTGAAGGTGAGTCCTTTATGAATAAATATTGTGCGTTTAAAGATAGTTATTGATTAAAGAAAAGCCATACAACCGAGATAGGAATAAAATAATATATTTCTGTTGCACATTAGTGAACATATTTCTTCAGACAAATATGTTCAGAAATTCATGTACTACAATGCGACTCATATTTCAATTGGCACATTCTTAACTTTGTTTTATTTTATATAAAAAGGTTGACATATCTCTCGCCAGGGTCATCATAAAAATGTAGAGCTATTCTATTTATTTTTTTTATATCCCATAAATGGATGATTGTGCACTAATGTGATATGTTTTAATATCATTGTGCGAAAATGCAATCACTTTTATCGCTAAAATGAGGCTTTCAGCTTTTTTGTGTACGAGCATCTTCCTAAATTAATTTGTTTCAGTTGTCTTGTTATTAAACTTCTCTCTTGAAATATCACATCGAAAACGAATGAAATTGCCAATCGAAGCAGACACGTCCTCCAAAAAAACCGTGCAATAACATCGCAGTTCGGAACACTTTCCAGTCCTGTGTTGTAGGCATGACACAAATTTGTTCAAACACCCCTCTGTGAACAACCCTGTAGAATGGCTTCCCTGCTGACATTCTATGACATCTGCAGAGGCTCTGACATTCACCGTATATGATCTGGTCTAGAACATTATATTTTGATTGCAAGATCTATTATTCGATTTGGAGAGTTATGTAACCATTCGATCTTGAATGATGGCCGTGTCGAACTGATGCCATAGGTTTGCGCACATACGCATGAATAAAGTACAGACATCTCTTTGAATTTAAAACGAACCTGTTCAGATTTTAGATATAACTGTTTTGAGAAGTAGTACGTCTGTAAACAGACCCCTCTAAAGTGTTCCGTGTTACCAATTACTCACTCTCTCTATTGACCAACAATGATTTATCATTTATTTAGTATTCCAGGGAGCGCGGCAGAACACAGGCTGTGCTGTGGAGCTGTGCCATTTGTCTGTCACGGTACAAGTTGGTGCCCATCAACTAATTGTATCCGGCTCTCTCGACACACAGGTTAGCTTCGTCATCAGCACTTTAGTCACGTGAACATATGTCAGAAAGACAAGATCTACCATTCATCCACAAACTGTGGCCGTTTGTTTAAAGAATGACCTGCGGGAAACTGGCTGGAAGACTTATCTATGCTGAATTCAAAGAAAGAACGCCTAACATTACTGTGAACGTAGATGTTAGTCTAAGAGTTTCGCTAGATCGATTGGGATCAATTTTATTTAGATATGTATTGGCGGCCCGAGGCTGCGGTACCGTCTATATTAATTTATCCTTAATAACTCGAATGGGCACTCCGATATTGTAAAGGAGAACGAGCATATTCTTGCGTGGAATGTGCTGTTTCGCAGAGGGAAACGTCTCGATGACATCATCCATCTAATTTCCTTTTGTGTTCGTGGGTATTTGAAATCAATCAATCAGTCAGTCAATCAATCAATCAATCAATCAATCAATCAATCAATCTTTGTTCTTTTATCTATCTTACTTCATATGCCTTTAGATTTTCTTTACTGTTTTTTTACATACCTCTAGTCACACACACACACACACACACACACACACACACATTACCCTAAAACAAAAACAGTGTCCCGAAACAAAACAAAAACATACAAAGGAAAGGTATCCCCAAAACAAAACTACCCCACAATCAACACAAAACAAATATAAACAAACCAACAATAAACGATCAAAAACATTAACACAATGGCGCCTTTCAAGAAGCAATGTACAATTTCAAGAAAACTTCGTTTCCGTATTGTCTGTTGACAAAAAAACTATTTCTGGATATCAATAAATTTAATAAGACCGTTAAGCAAGCCAACAGATTCTTCCAGAGAAAAGGAAACATAATAATGCTTCAGTTCCATCATCGTCCTTACACGCCATTAGATTTTGTCTCAAAGAGTCATTGTCAAATGGTGGCACCCTGCTGCCCCCCTCTTCTACTGTTAGCAATTAGCCTTGGTTGATACACCGACAAGTCACAAAATCAATTTAGATTTACAAGAAGTTATAAGGGAAACGGATGCAAACAAGGGACTTTACAATGTAGGGGTAATTTATAATGGCGTCACTTACAAATCCTAACTTATCGTATGGTAATACCGTAATTGGATAACATTATAATGATTTTTTCACATCTGAGATTTGTGTAGGTTAATGGAAATGTACTTAATCGGTTTTTCTTCTATATTTGATAAGATAATTGTGTTTCATAATGTGAACTTTAAAGAAATGAAATAACGAAACGATTAAGAGGTTGAGACTTATGAACGATGTAATACACTTCTATGACAAAAACAAAAGGGACCATCAAAGTGTCTACTTGGTGATCAACGGATTATGCATTCAACGTGCATCTAGAAAGTGCAAATAACTCAAGCTACCATGATTAAAAAGGTCATCACATTATTACACACGTTCAAAATGCGTTTAATGGGGTTATAGGTAGCATTCATAAACCAAAGTCTACTTGCATTTATATTATAGCACATCATCTTAATACCACAATACTGAATTCATAAACATCGAGTAGTTAGGCAGCAAAATTGACAATTTTGAAATAACCAGGCAACAGAAAGTTAAGATTTTGAAGTTAACTTTAAATTTAGTAAATAAGGCATAAAATTCATATTACAATTACGAGTTCACGTATAGTTTAGAGCTATATTCTGCAGTAATAGGGCAATATATGGTTCATAATAGTTTGGTAACATGCTGATGCATTGTACACAATTATCGCACTAATGAATGTGTCATGCGCTCTACGAAATAATGCCTCGTTTGGCAAAATGATTTGAGCATAAAAGCAAATTACATTGATGGATTTTAAGGTGGAGTATACATCTTAGGAAAGCAAGTTTTATTCATGTAAAAATTATATTTATTATACTCATAAAATTGAATTTGATTCAAGTCATTTATTTTAATGCACCAAATTTTGGGCAATCACATTACACGTACTAAGAAACACAAAATTTAATTGACTGGATTGCACTTCTAAAATGCTTCAGGATTTAGCAATCCAGTAAATACTACTGACATTTATCAAATACATTTCGTTTAGCTTTAAGGTTTGAATGTATGAGATGCATGCATATTTTCTCGGCTTTAGACCCCCCCTTTCTCTGACAGAGTTTAACTTGTAGACTTATCTAGTAGCTTATGCTCCGTCGAATGACTGCCTTTTCCAACTCCCAGTAGAAACATGCTCACTGCTCTGACACGTAATCGAATTTAGTGTAATTTATAATGCTACAAAAAGCCTGCATTCATCACGGAAAAGATGTATAGAGTCGTTGTTTTAACGTAATAACATTATCCCTTCTCTGCACCGTCCTCTTCCGATACTTGCATCGGCCATGATTGGATTAGTTTTGAATTACGTGCGCTTAAAGCGGGAATAATTCGGTTGGATATGGTCGCAGTGCCCATTGGAAGATAATGGTGTGACGTGGGAGCGAGATATGGTTAATTCGCATAGAGCTCTTGAGTCTAAAAATAACCGTATCATGTAACTTTGTGAATGCATTACCAGAATTTCAGCGTCAGTTAAAGTTAGTTTCTAGGAAAAGCGGTGTTCATGTAAGGTCCGTAGATACTTTTATCATGTTTTTTTGTTCTATTTTTTTTTTAAATTCAATATATGGTGTCTGTCCACATTTGCACGTGAGCTTCTAACATACAGAATTAACCGAATGAATCAGCATCGCCGAATTACAATAGGATATGCAAAATAGAAACGCTGTAAATAGGACAAACATCAAACGTGCATACATTTGTAATTATATTAAACAAAAAACCGAACACGATTCAGACATCTTCAGTATAAAAATATATATTTCATGTACATGCCTGTTGTTGTTACGAATGGATTCCAAAACAGTAATGTTGACAATAATCGACAGCGGAATCCTG